>VDFB02344013.1:0-69978 GCA_007258455.2 Sequoia sempervirens
AATCGATTTAAATTTCATTATGTGATCCCTTGAGGAAAAATCATCTTAAAATCCCTAGACTTTCATGATAGATTCATCATTTTAGAATAATTCAAACGGTGTGTGATTTCCTTGGTTTTGATTAGTGAATTTAGGTGATGGAAGATCAATTAGGGTGATAGGGATAGTGGCATGGATAAAATGGTTGGTTCTAGTAGGTTCTTTATAGGATTAATGAGAGGAACTAATTTGGATGTTGGAAGAAGTCTCCTTATATTTTTTAGAAGTTTCACTAACACCCTTAGTATGTTCATCATGAGACCTATAACTAATGCCCTGAAATCCTTGATTTATATTATGTACGGGTTCCAAGATTTCTTACTCATGAAGGCTTAATATTTTTCCTTGATATTCATGATCTAACATGTTTGATTTGCAATGAGATACCTTTTATTGAAAAAAAATATGTGAATTAATCTTTAGACACAAGAATTATTGGAAGTTTCAATATGTTCCTCTATAAGAAGACCAAATTAGACAATGGTGGTTGGATCAAGTTGATAGGATTTTGATCTTTCTCTACATTCATGATTGTGCTAGCTTAATCAATATTATTCTCAATATGATTGATCATGAATTCTTTAGATCCTTATGCTCAATGTGGTCAATATCATTTGTAACTTGATTTCTAATATACTTGATGTGATTTATTTTCTTGTCTATGTTCATGGGGATCAAGTTTCTCATCATACAAAAGTGGGTTATTGGATGATGTATAGGATTATATTGGATTTCTTGTTATTGGTATTTTATTGCATGATGGATGGAACTACCTTGGATAATTTGACCTTGATTTGGTTGAGAGCACTTGTTTCACCATGCTTTGGAATGAACTCTTAACATGGCATTCATTGCTTCTTAGACTAGATGGATATAGTTTTTCTACATTCAATATCCCTATATTGATTAGGCCTCTAATATACTCCCCTAATAGTAGGCTTTGACTAGTGGGATTTCTTTGGGCCTTATTATGGTTATAGATTTTGGGTTTTGTGTGTTTTATGGATCACATGAAATATATTTTTAACTTTCCACATGGGTTGAATCATGGATATGATAATGTTAGGAGGATCTTGTACATGCTTAAGAGGCTTTGGATTAATGGCTCTATTGTCAAATATACACTTACATGATGGCACTTGAATTTTGATAGCGATAGTGCAAGGAGGATCTCAAATAACCTTAATAGACTTTGGATTAATGTTGCTACCGGTGATAATGAACTTACACTTACTAAAGGAAGATAGTAGTGGAATAGGTGTGTTGAAAGGCTCCTCGTTTTTATTCTTTATATGTCAATGGTGATGCTTCACTAGTAGTCCTTAGATAACATCCTTCATAATTTTTGTGATGAGGTAAGATTGGATGATTGATCAAATTACTTATTAGATTGAACTAACAAGTTTATGAATGTTTACATGAACTTTCATATTGAAAGAGTAAATCCTTGATGGTATATTGATTCTTTAGATTGATGATTACACCATAATACATTTGGATTTTAAATCTTTTCAATTTATTATGAATAACCACCCAAATTATATTACAAGAATAATTGCCAAAACTAAATATTAACTTATTATTCATTAACTATTAAATTAATAACATTTATTTATTTAATCTAATCTATAAAAATATTTAATTAATGTAATATTCCAACATTTCACCCTTATTACATTAATATAAACAAAGGATGGAACATTGCAAGATTTGAATGCAACCCTATTGGAGACTTTGATGAAGCACCTTCACCAATCCTCCTCGCTCACCCAGGAAACACCAAACTAAATCCATCAATAGATCTCCTAATTGTAGAATCTACAAAGCCCTGCACAACAAGTGAGAACATAAAGTGTCCCCATCCTCCTTACACAATGAGAGAACAAATTTGCTCAGAAAGTCCACATCTCCTCTGAGTGTGTGAAAATTCCTTCTTAGTGCCACACACAAGAGAACAACTCTCCTTTGAGAGTCCATATCTCCTTCGAGTGTTTCAATATCCCTTCTCCAATACTATGGAAACAATCCCTTCTTTGTTGTATAAAATAACCCCAACTAATTTAAATACATCAAGTGCACCCACAAGAAATGTCAACAAAATCCAAGCCCCGCTTTATCCATGAAGGGATGTATAGATATGAAGTGGTGCTTCTCATGTGATGAATCATCTCTAAGTGAGAAGCTAGCCCAAGATGACAAAATTCCTCTATCCTATGATACCTCCAACCTCCAATTGCACCCTTTAGATCTTAATCACCAATTACAACATTAATGGATCTGAATGCATCATTAGTAAATGCATAAAAGTGTGTGTACTTAGGATGTTGGACTCAACTAATAATGCATCCATTACAATAAAAAAAATTAATGTATTTGGGATGACCATTGTCTTTTTCAAATGAGGAACTCGTATATAAGCTTGATTCCCCTTGCTTTTCCTTGTATGGAATCATTCCTCTAAGTGTTCTCCTTTAATACACCTTAAATTTTTAAACCACATATATTTAAATTCCAAATAATAACTTTCACCAACAAAATTTTTTATGTCTCCCTTCCACACTTTTCCTTACATTAAAAAATAACCTAATGCACTAATAAAAATTTCATATAATATATCACCAAACTTATTTCTAATGTGACTTCTTAGGAAAAAATAAGCTTTAGCATATAAATGTGAGACTATTAAAATAAGAGCTGCAGAGCAATGAAGTTCTTGCCAAAGTGCCCAAGAATGATTTTGTTTCTATTTGTTGTGTCTTCAATCTACATTGATTTTTTTTGTGACTAAATAGACTTCCACAATTCCCAATAATGGCTTCCACAAAATTGAAAAATGATAGGGTTTCTATTGGAAAAATGAAAATATTGAGAGTTGACTTAATTAAAGGATGGTTGTGAAGACGTGGTCTTTTCATAAGCCACCATCATGCCATGCAACTTGTAGTAATCATGTTTGGAGGAAATCTAAAAATTTGAAATTGTTTGTTTTTTAGTTTTTTCCTCAAACAATTTGAAACCACTACTTTCTTACTCGCAAATATCTCACTATTTGTGCCATTATACATATGGAAAGTGGTCTCCATCTCAGCCCATTATCATTTCTATGAATATAAAATTTGATAGAGTGTACATTGTTGTAAACTGGATGGATGTATGTTGTTGTAGACTTTGTCTTCTAGATCCTGCACTGACCCCAAAATATAACAAATAATATAACATCAAGAGTAAAAAGTTATTATTTTATGATATATCTAGTAAAAAAAATTAAGGATGAGGATTTTTTTCTTTTCTTTTGTATGATATCTAATAAAAATATCTTGATCTAGCACTATCTCTAATGATAAAATTTAAATCTAAAATAAAGAAATACCTAAGACTACAAAGTCCTAGTAACAACAATGGTGGAACTGAAGATGGGGAATGTAGTTCCAAGCATAATTGAAAGTACGAAGATTCATTGCAATGGTAAAATGTATAGAAGTAAACATACACTATGATATAGCAATTAATTCAACAACAAACCAAGATGTATGCAATCCAATCTAATAGCCAGACTAATTTTCTTCAAAAGATAAAGTGCCTTGAACAATTTTCTTCATAAATTAAAGGAATTTACAAAATACAAGTGTAAAGCTCAACCCACAATGTAAGAAATTCAATATAGTAGCTAGAAAAAATTTCCTCATAAGGTACCCAAGCTAAATTGCTTCACAAGGTAATGCGCCTAGGCCACCTTGCTTCATATGGTAAAGTAACTTGCAAAATATGATAAAATGGTAAGGTTGTTAGTCACTTTGACAATGTGAGCAATTCAATACAAAAGATGCATTAATTTCCTTCATAATGTAAGTTACCTAGGCCAATTTTCTTCACAAGGTAAAGCAACCTATAAAATATGATAAATTAATAAGGGTGTTGGATCCCTTTGACGGTGTCCAAACAAAAGCTTCCTTCCAAAAATCTATTTAGTGCACAATTCAAATGAAGCATTAAATTATCACCAAGAAAACTAAATCTTTAGAAGAAAAATCAAATTAGAACAATGTATTCACAATTTGTATCAATGCTACAAAGAAAATTAGTCACAATTTGAAATCATTCAAGAGGGTTCGTACATAAATTCTCCTTTATTGAATTTTGTGCATAAGGTTTTGTGAAGGTTGTGGTGATTGGAAGTGGCACTTATTATTACAACATCTAGAAAAAAATCCATTTTCAAGTATGCTTTGATGGATGTTCATATCTTGCAATGTATTGGGTCTTAGACCCTGAAATCACTATTTTCTTTAAAAATCATGATATTTTCCAAAAAATTGCTGACCAATATTGAGTCATCATTTCCTAAGATTTTTTGATTTTCCCTATTATTAGGCAACAAAATGGATTTTTTTTTTTAATTTCAACTTCAATCTACATTGATTTTTTTTTACTGAACAAACTTCTACAATTCCTAGTAATGGCTTCCACAAAATTGAAAAATGACAGAGTTTTATTGGAAAAAATAAAATATTGAGAGGACTTAATTAAAGGATGGATGTGAAAAAACAAAGCAATACCTAGGACTATGAAGTCCTAGTACCAACAATAATATAGCAATTAATTCAACAACAAACCAAGATGCATGCATTCCAATGCAATAGCCAAACTAGTTTTCTTCAAAAGATAAAGGAAAGTCTTGAAAAAATTTCTTCAGAAATTAAAGGAACCTGCAAAATACAAGTGTAAAGCTCAACCCACAATGTAAGCAATTCAATATAGTAGCTAGACAAATTTTCTTCATAAGGTACCTAGGCTAAATTGCTTCACAAGGCAATGCACCTAGGCCACTTTGCTTCATATGGTAAAGTAACCTGCAAAATATGATAAAATGTTAAGGATGTTAGTCACTTTGATAGTATGAGCAATTCAATACAAAAGCTACATCAATTTTCTTCACAAGGTAAAGCAACCTACAAAATATGATAAATTGATAAAGGTGTTAGGCTCACTTTGACAATGTCCAAACAAAAGCTTCCTTCCAGAAATCCATTCAATGCACAATTTAAATGAAATATTCAATTCTCACCAAGAAAACTAGATCTTTATAAAAAAAAAATAGAACTAGGGGAAAACTACCGATTGTCGTTCATGATCCGATTGTTGTTTACTCCTCATTCACTTGTCCCCCCAATATCTGTTTACATTTTAGTCATTACAATGTTTTAGTTATGCCAATAAAAAATTAGACATTACACCAGTATATGTTCACTACTTAGTGTGTAACTAACCAACAAAAAAAAACAAGTTTAAACATATATTGGTGCAAATATGTTTTCAACACTTGATTAACTTGCACAAAATAAAGTCATTTTTTAATTAAATAAAGTACAGTGATGTTTACAATAACCACTCCATACAAGTGGCTTAAAGATTCTAGTACATTGTATTTACATGTATACATAAACAGTTAATGGTGCACAATGTCACATAATTTAAAACATTATGAATAGTTAATGGTGCACATTCTAACATAATAAAAAACATTGATGAGCTTTATGAGCTATCAATTGCACATTCAACCACACTTCCCTTCACATCTTCTTGCATTAACTCCATCCTCTTCTAGTACCTGCATAGACAGTTAATGGTGTAAGGCTCCCTAATATACCAAAAAACATATTACAATTCATATATCTGACTGAATTTAATAAAGCCATCTATTTTGATAATTAAACCAAATATAAAATTGATTTCCTAAAGGCCACGACAAAAATCAGGCATAAATGGCCACTACAAAATGAAATGACAAATTGTTTCCCACAAAAAATCAAATTTGAAACTCAACCACTACAATTCAATGCATTCAATTTACACATTCGAATGATTTTGTAAGAGGCAATTTCTAGGGTCATTTTAATTACGAATTCTCTTATTCTTTCATTGAATATCCTCTGCAAAATTTAGAGCTTACTAAGGCAACTTTTGCACATTCCTCTTAAAAGGGAGCTTATTTAGGTCGGTACACCCAGAATAAGTAAATCCATTTTTTTATTTATCAGTATATTAGATTTACATTTATGTTGTCTGTTTCATTATTCAATATTCTATTTTATATTTACGTACTCAGTGTTTACATTATTTTCAGCCTCTTTGTTTTACATTTACGTTGTCTGTTTCAATAAATATCAATATAATCTTTTATATTTAAGTACTCACTGGTTACATTATTTTTAGGCATACTCTTCTACATTTATGTTATTTGTTTCATTATTCAATATACTATTTTATATTTATGTACTTAGTGTTTACATTATTTTCGGGCATACAAATATTTTTTCTTTCACTTAGTTGTTCAACTTAGCATTATCCATTATTTAATTATATCATAGTTACATTATATTTATATTTATTTACTCAGTGTTTACATTATTTTCAGGCATACAAACAATTTTTCTTTCAGTCAACTATTCAACTTAGCATTATCCATTATTTAATCATATCGTAGTTACATTTTTTTCACCTGCATTCATCATAAATCAAAGATAATAATAGCAACATTATACCATACATCAAATATAATAACAACATTACCCATTTTTTAATCATATCATAGTTATATTCTGAATCCCTCTTTAATAGTCATGAAGTTGAATGGGTATACAGTTTTTGTCCCGATTTATTGACCAATTTTTGGATTACATTTGTAGACAAATATATATATATATATATATATATATATATATATATATATATATATATATATATATATATATATATATATATATATATATATATATATATATATATATATATATATATCATGTTGTGTAGGGTTTCATCATACCAAATTGTATATATATATATATAATCTGATAAGAATATATATCATTCTCTATAAATACAATGATATATTCTTATCAGATTGTATACATACATGCATATACATACATACATACATATATATATACACACACACATATACACACATATATGTATATATATATATATAGTCATGTCATGTATTGTTTCATCATATCAAGCCGTGTAGGGTTTACATGTGACCGGTAGAAATTTGATCCACCTCTCTTCACCTACAAGATTGTTTGTTCAACAATGGGTTTTTGTTGGGTTCGACGGTGTTTGAGTGCATTTTGGCATGTTTAAAAATCATTTATGTGTATGGCATTAAGGGTTTGACTGTAATCATTTCTATTTACATGTGATTGGTAGAAATTTGATCCCTCTTGAATTATTTTGTCTATAGCATCTAGGGTTTGACTGCTATGCTTTTTTTGCCTTTATTCTATGAACTAATCACATGTAATGTGATTTAAACAGAACATTGACAAAATTTTCACCAAGTATAATCATTAAATTTAATTTGTATACTGTCAAATGTTGGTATAATCATGAAATTTAATCACATGAAGCTTCACAGACAGTGATATGTTCTAATAAGATTGTATATATATTTTTCCAGAGAATAACATGTCCTTATAAGATTGTATATATATCTATGTAGACAATCATATATTCTTTGTTGCACTAATAAGTTATTCATTTTTTACTGTCCGTGCAGGTTAAGTGGAAAATTATGGCACCTACTAGAAGGACAACAAGGGTTGTAGGAAGAGGAAAACATGCCATTAAATTCACTCGTGGGGTTCCCTTCATTGAAACACAACTTGATGAGGAAGTTCATGCAATTCCCAACCTAGAAGATGTTCCTGACTCTGCGGATGAAGCCACCAACACAATAGAATTCAAACCTCCTGTTCAGCCAAATGTTCAACCTACTGTGCAACTATCCTCACCTATACTTATTAGGCAATGGACATATGTTGTTATGCAAGAAGCAGTTAAGAGTGTTGAAGAACACAACATGTCAATCAGGGTAGCAATAATCAAGTGGGGTATGCCACCTAGTAGTTTGAGGGTGTGGTTGTTAGGATGCACAACCACGAAGAGGAGGGATCCACATACAATTTTAACTGAAGAGGAGGAGACTGAATTTTTCAAATGGTACAAGGAAATGGAAAAATTGGGCCATAGACTACAAGTAAACCAACTTCAAGCCATAGTTTCCCAAATAACTGCAAGTCGACCCAATCCTTTCACAAATGGGGTCCCCGAGAGATCATGGTTTGAAGAAGGTACCCAAATTTGACAATCAGAATAGTTGAAGAAGTGGAAAATGATAGAGCGATTATGGTTTGTACTTTTGTCATGCAAGCATTCTATGACAACCTCAAGAATTTGATCAACCTTAACCACTATGGAGCAAGTTGAATATGGAACTACGATGAGACTGGTATTCAAACTAGTAGGAACTGTGGCATGAGAGTTATTTCCAAATTGGGTATAAAATGCATACCACATTTGGTTTCAAAAAGTAGAGAGTGGATCATAGTGTTGGCTTGTGAAGTGCGGTTGGGATAAGCATTCCTGGGTTCTACCTGTTTAAATCAAAGAGGCACATGCAAAACTATATCATTAATTGTGAGTTAAGGGCATTGATGGCAGTTCAAGAACATGTGTGGATGACAAAGGAACTATTTTTCAAATGGTTAGACCATTTTGTAGCTAATATCCCTAGTGGGGTTTCACCAACAAACATGGCCTTCTCATTTTTGACGGTCATGGCAGCCACGTGGCTTTCAAGACCATTGAAGAATAAAAAAAAAAGGAATAGACCTACTAATGTTGCTTGCTCATACCAGTCACAAGCTATAGCCATTGGATGTCAACGTTTTTTCTCCATTCAAGGCATATTTCAGAGAGGAAAGAACCATTTTGCAAGTTACAAACCCACATATTGATATTGGACCTGAAGAGTTGGCAACTCTTGCAAGCCAAGCTTTCAGAAAAGCCTTCAAACCAAGCAACATTGTTAGTGGGTTCCACAAAATGGGAATTTGTCCTCTTAATCAGTCATCCCTTGACAATGACATGGGGCCAAGTGAGGGAAATGTTGTTGAAGATGATGTTGCAACTCCTACAACATAGATGAACTAGTCACAATGGAAATTGAAGATGATGTTATGGCAGTAGAGACATGCTTGCATCTACTTGGTTACAATGAGGATGTAATAGATGGTTTTGTGAGGGAATACAATGCAAGGGAAGTGGCAAGTGATGTTGCAATAGAATGCAATGGGGTGATGAAACTAAAACACACATTCAACCAAAAATCCAACAAGTTTTTTGCAAATTTCCAACTAGAAGTTCAACTAGTTATTGCACCTTGCAATGAAGATACAACCACTACATCAGCAGGCCTAAGTTTTCCAACTCAAGTTAGCCAACTAGAATGGATGCATGAAGTAGCCACAAACTGTGGAGTGCAAATAAATCCAACTAAGGAGGAAGTCAGCCTCTATATTCCTTCCCCACCACATGTTCATCCAGCTAAAGTAATACATTACTTCACTACTGCAAGGAATTGGGAAGAGCATAGTGATGGTCAAAGTGAAGATGAAAATTCTATTAGTGAGGAAGAAGTTGATTTTGTGTCATGCACCCCACATGATGGATAGCAAACAACAAGACCAAATAGAAAATTATTGAAACTTCTAGTGTAGAGGGTGCAAGGAATATCACAAAGAGGTCATTCAGGAGTGCTTCACCTTAGTAGGCAGTCCCAATTACTAACATCTGATGCCTTCATCAAATTGTTTAGCCAACAAGAGGTAGAGAAGAAAAGGCGAGAGGAGTTGCAACAACGTAAGGAGAAGATGTTGTGGAGAAAGGAAAATTGTGAAGTAGAAGCAATTCTAAATGAAGCAACAAGGGCTAATAAGCAAGCAAGGAAAGTGATAGAAGATGAGTAGAAAATGATAAGAATATGAGAGAAATCCATTAGACAGGAATAGGCCAAGCCTGAACCTCTACAAAAGATAGCAGAAAAGAAAGCAAAACAAGCAAAGAAGAGAAAACGTAAGTCTATAGTGGGGGATCCTATACCCTCCCAACATCCTATCCTACTTGATATGATGAGCATTTTGTCACCAGCCTTTACAACCATCAACAATATGTAGTTTGGGAGTGGCTCACAACAAATGGGATTGACTACTGATGCAAGCCAGGCATTACTTGCTCAAATAGCAACATGCCTTCAAGAAGGTATTAACCAAGTATCGCCTCCTACAAGTGGACCTCCTTATCAATATTGGTGGATATATCACACCACCTCCTTTTCTTGGAAATATGGACAGTTGATTATGTGCATATTCAATTTTGTTTCTTGATTAATGTAGCAGTATATTTTGGTGATCTAGTTTGCAAAATAGATCTATTTATTTGCTTAAAGTTATAACTGTGATATGATTATAAGATGTGATAATGCTGATGTAATTATGTTTCAAACCTCACATATGTTTAAGGTGAGAAGATAAATATAAGCTTTGAGTAATATTTTCATATGTTTCAAGTATGTTTGAGCCATGTTTTTCTCTCATGCCACCTAATTAATTATTGTAGTTTGATTCAAATTATAACTATGATATGATTATAAAATTTCCTAATGTTGTTATTTGTTATTGGAAATCAAATTTGTATGCCTTATATGTTTGATGATGGTTTCATCCTTCTATTTTTTGTGGTCTCACTAATTATAGTATATTTCAGTCTTTCTCAATAAAAATAATCACAAAACTTTGTTTGCAAACACAATTTGTAGACAATGATATATTTTTTGAAGATAGTGATATTATATTATAAGATTGTATATATATATATATATTTGCAAACAATGATATATTCTTATCAAATTGTATGTATATATATATACACACACACAATTTGATAAGAATATATCATTGTCTGTAAATACTAACCTGCCAAAAAATCTACGAGAGATGATGGGTTTAGGGCTTAAAGATGCCCAACACCCAGCAGTTAGGTAAACCCATACACGTGGTTTGATGAAGGCATATGGGGAATGTGATTAACAAGGTAATGTGGTCGGGTTGAGATTAAAGTGACTACCTCCTAGTAGACAATGATGCATTCTTTGTAGACAATGATATGCTCTTATCAGATTGTATATATGTATTTGCAGACAATGATATATTCTTATCAATTATCAGTATCAAAACTTAACAAAATGACATGTTAATTATTAGATTAATTATATATATACACATAGACACACACACACATATAGCTATATGTGTACATACATATATGCATAACCATATATATGTATGTACATATATACCTATCAATATATATATATATATATGTATATACATGCAGATATATAATTAATCTAATACTAACTAATCTCATAATTACTATATAACATTGCTCATTTCAACTAACTTTTAGTCATATATATATATATAAAAAGACACATTTTTTTAGTATTTCTAGGTCATTTCCAAAGTAAAGTCATAGAATTTACCTGTCATTAACATTAAATGTCTTATGTTGATTGCGGAGAAGTCCTCACATGCCTGTCATTAAGAGACCAATGCTAATAAATATATTCCTCCAATCAAATAATAATTTATAAGAAAATTATATATTTATGAACATATGTATATCAGAAAATGTAAACATATCATAAATCATTCAGAGCAAAATGTCCCTATAGAGTTTATTGTGTTAAAAAACACAACTTTGTTGGTATGTTGATAATCCACATACTTGATTCACCTCTCCACATTCCCGCTTTCCTGCAAAATAATTGTAATAAATGGGGGTAGTACTTGGTAGTCATAACATTCCCACATCAAATTATCCTTACAATATTGCATGCACAACAATAGGAGTTTTGATTGGAGCATTAAAATCCACAATGTTTTGATCCTTGGTATGAAGCTGAAAATAACAGTGTGTATTACATATGATGGCACCATACATGCTAGAGTGAAATAGAAAGGACATATATATACATATATATGTACATGAATACATGTATATCTATATGCATATACATGTACATACACATATATTTATCAACAATTGTTGCACGAATCTGTTTGACAGTGTGTATTGTGCATATACTTCATGCCATGGATTTCAATAAATATGTGTACATCTATATAAATATACATGTCTATGTATATACATATACATTCATACATACATATGCATATACATGTGTATATATATTTGTATATATTTGTATATACAAGGTAAATGTAATGAAGGATTTCTGCAAAACAAAATAAGTTAGTATCACATGCATGCAATATTATCCAAACAACACAATAGAATGCAAAGGAGAAATGTGAAAGAAAGGGAATGAAACTAGAACAATCTCACCCATTTCTCTCCTCCATGACTAACTTCTATTATACCTCCTAGCTTGCTATAATAATGGATGCCCTTAGATTTTGAGGAGCAAACTCTATATGCCTAGACCTAAACAAGACTTTGAAGGATTTATTTTAAAAGATTTATGCAAATAGAAAATGAAATCTAAGTGCAAATATTCAAATACTAATGGCTGAATGCAAGAAATGACAATAAACAAGGAATCTAAAATGATTTTAAGAAATTCAAGATCAAGGTCCTTGAAATGAGAGCAAAATTGTCATTTTATAGAAAATGCAATTTTGCACGGACGGATGAGATGAGAGATTGAGAAAATGTCCCTAGAATCAATGGTTAAGATTCAAAATGGCAACTCTCAATTAGGGTTAGGGAAAAATGCCCAAATGTGTGAATAAGATTTAATTAAATAAATTAAATCAAGAATAAATGTGACAGTTGAGATGAAATTAGCAAAAATCAGAAGATAAGAAGATGGGATTTTAGAAAATCAGTAATTTTAGAAATTACTTGATTTGTAGAAGAATATTTCCATTTTGAATTAAATTAATTCAAAATATGGATTTTGTGAGATAATGAGTAATTGATTTTTGAAATTAATTACTAAAAGAAGAATCAATTAACTATGTGAGACATTTTTAAATAAATTGTTTTATTTAAAAATAAAGAAGTGTCACATACAACAATTAAATAAATAATAATAATTATTTAATTTAGAAGAAGTGGTTAATTAATTAAATAAATTAGCAAATCTATTTAATTAAAAGAGAAGATTTAGGGATTAGTGACATATTGAATAAATATATTAAAATATATTTATTTGATAATTAGGAGGACATTAATGACAAAGATTAATTAAATAAAATGAGAACTTTATTTAATTATGAGTTGACTTTAGATAATTAGTGATGCATTAAATAAAATATGATTTTATTTAATAATCAGGAAGAATAGAAGACCCTGAATTAATTAAATAATTGTGAATTATTTAATTAATAGTTGAAGATGGGTTAGGAACATAATTAAAGTGTCATAATTATGCTGGGACGAAAAGTGGTAAAATAGTCTCGCAGGCCTAGGTCATGTTTAGGTGTCTACATTTGCCCCTCTTTATCATAATGTTGCTTGTCACATTGTGGCAAAGAAAACAAGTTTATAATATGCCCCAGTGCAAAATACGATGAGGAAGAATGACGAGGAGGGTAGCGGTATGCCCCCTCAAGAGAACAGACAAATTCCAAGAACATGAGTGTGCTCTCAAAATTGAAGAGAAGACTTAGAATATGAAGAGACCAAGGAATGTTAGTGCGAAGAAAAAGATGCATGTTAGTGCGAAAGAAAATAACAAATCCTTCAAAATCTTGCTATAGTGCTAGTTTACTTGTTGCTCTTTAATCATCATTGGGCGAAAATGACATGATAACTGACAAACACTATGATATGACGTAGATCAATAGTGTGCAAGGTCGAATCATCACATAGCTCAACAGTCGTAGATGAAAATGACCATGACTCATACGAGGAACCTAGTTGCCCCTAATCATTTTGTCATGTCCAACTACCAAAAAACAAACAGACTAATCATGAGACGTCATTGCTTCTCTAAATCCCAGTGTGTTAGGACATCCTTGAGAAACTGGCCACATGATAGTCAAAAGAAACAGAAAAAAACCATCGTGCTAAGTAATTGCTTCTCTAAATCCTGAAGTTAGGACATCGTTGAGAAACTATTAGTACGGTGATCATAACAGACAAGGATGATCATCATGATATATCAGGGCTCCTATGACAGAAGGAACTAATATCATAATAACCATCAAAAAGACAGATAAAGTTTTGTCAAGCATTTTCCGAGTGTTTTAATGTCAAGATGACATAGTTGACAAAGTCAAGGTTGCCAAATGTCTAGCGATATCAGATTCAGGAAGGACACATCCCGAATGACATTGATATCTAGGAGATCGATTCTTGGAGTTAGGAGAATCCATCAAAATGCTAGATGATGATTTTGACAATGCTTAGGAAGGACACATCCAAAAGCACAAAGAAAATGATGAGAGTTGCTTTTCAGAAGGACATATCTAAAGAATAACCCAAAATTTTACCGATTGAATTGTCGTGATAATAGTTGGATTACATGTGCTTGCTGACATGTTGATTTGACTGAAAGAGTTGATGACACAACTTGCTGATAGATTGTTTGCTTCAAATTTAAAGACTATTTCATGTGTGTGCGAAAATTGTTTAATGAACCCTAATGGACTGACCTAGTGCGGCCTCAGGGGCTCATCAATTGATGGCCTTGCCTACGTCGTGCACTCAAAGACCTCGTAGTTCAACATGACCAATGGCGTTGTCCAAAGGACACAATTTTGAATCATGATTTTATTCTGACAAAGCTAGAAGGACTAACCTAAAAGGACTGACCTAATGTCTCGGGGACTCATCAACTGATGGCCTTGCCTACGTAGCAAATGCACAGAGACAACGTAGTTCAACAATGACATGGACTAATTGACATGACTGAATTTGACTCCATTTTTAGGATTTTGACATTGATTTGGCTTTTTTTTTTTCTTCAGGACATTTTATGATTTTTAGGTCTTTCTTCAGGAAATTTTATGATGTTTTTGGTCTTTTTGTCATTTTATGATTTTTTTGGATTTTGACATTTAGGAGGATCGTGACAAATGCATATGACTGATGCGTACACATGAGAATCCAAGGACAAACATGATTGTTCCCCTAGTCAAGTTGAATACCAATTGACAGGTGATGACAACATTGTTTGATGTGGGAAGGACGCATCCTAAAATAACGTGAGGACAATGACGATAATGTGACAAAAGTATGGAGGTCTACAATCGGGCCAGGAATGCAATCAAGTAAAATTTTGGATAATGTGCTTGTATGGATGAACACTCATTGCATTTGGAATGACTTGATTAGGACTAGATGGGATGATGATTATCCTTAGACCGTTTGACAAGGGAAAGCCTAGATAGGTGGCATACATGAAAGGATATGAGGTGGCCTTATTAAAGGATGGGAGACATGAGACTAAGGGAATTGTCATATGATTTTCAAGGACTATGCTGCATAAGGATAATGAAGTTATAAAAGTGGTGACATGAAATTTCATGAACCGTATATGAGCGAAGGATAGATATGTCAAAATTTTTCCCAAAGCATGATTTATGTGTGCCATTTTTATGTCAAGACCAAGGTAGGTGGGAAAGTGAATGGAAATAATAGGGCTTAGATGGACATCAATGTCATGAGGAAGGCATGGGAAAATGAGATGACTTGCCCCCAAGTGTAATAGTCCACATAGACGATTTATTTTACACATGACACATGTTTGCCATGTTTTCATCATGGTACTTATCCAAGGTGCATGTTTGCCAAGTTTTCAGCATTGGATGAAATTTTTCTCCTTACTATTTTCTTTACTTTTTGATTTTTTTGGTGTCACCAAGACGCCTGTTTACCAGGTTTTCATTAGGGTGACGATTTTTATCATTTTTCAATTTTTTTGTATTTCTAATTTTGTAGATAGCCTGGATGCTTTAGATAACCACTGACTGTTTTGAATCTATTGATGGTGTCGATGTAGAGATTGGTGCCATGATATGCCAATAATGACCTTGCTGAAGGAGTTGTCTTGTCAGGATCGTAGCGCTTGTATACAACTAATTGATGTCATTGTGGTCCTTTCTGATACTAGAGTTGGCCTTATCAGAATACACACATCGTGATAGAGTGCCATGAGAGTCCTTGCGGTAAAGAGTTGCTGCCAAGATGTGACGGATGTGTGACATGGGATTTTTGGACTTTAGATGAGATGTAGGATTATGACAAATGATGGTAGATGTGGAAAGGTTGTTTGGACGTTTGGATGAATCACTTTTTATTTTCCAAACTTCGGATGGTGGGTGATGGATTTTGGAGGGATGGTGTTTGGAACCAACACCTTTATATGCCTTGCTTGATGACCATTTTGATGGAGGTGGACATCTATTATATGTGGGAGTCCTTTTTGCTTGTGGCTCCACATTTTGATTGATTTTTTCTTTTGACATTAATTCTTTGCTTGATCCACTTGTCTTTAGGATCCACTTTAATTTCATTTGTCCACTTGTCTTTTTGTTTGATTCAATGGCCTTTGAAATTTGATTTCACCTTTTTGATTTGTATGAATTTTTTCTTTGTTGGTTCCAAAGGGAAGGTTTAAGATGTTGAGAACGACAATTTATGGTGTGGGTGGATGAGGTGTTGGTAGCAATCTTATGACAAGGATTTTTCATGGACTCCATTTTGATGTTTGTATCTGACAAAGTTGCCCCCAATATTGAGGAGGTACCATTGACATCGTTTGATTTACTAACTGGGGAATAGCCAAGACCTTGATTTCTATAATTTGCCTGAAGTTGTATTGGTTCTAGAATGCCTTGCTCATGTATGTCTAGTCCTTTGCCTTGATATTGCATGCTTTGACAGATTCTATTTGTGATGGGGTATTTGTTGTTGTGAAAGCAAGATGCTAACCCATGATTAGGTATGTGGATATTGTCACTTGTAATATTTTCATCTGCAAGAAAGCCTGCTCTAACAAAGATAGATGACCCTAGTTGATAAATTGTCTTAGCTTCATTGTCTTGTTGGACATATTTTTGACTGATATCTTTGGTATGATCTTGCAACATGTCAAGTTCAAATGATTCTATTGGTGCTTCCAAGTCAATGTCAAAACCATCTTGATGGTCAGTGTCATAGATTCCCATGAAGTTAGCTATAGCTTCATCATTTGAAAATACGTCCATAGTGGAAGACTCATTTTCTAGAGGAAGATCATCTGTGGATCTAATGGAGGCAAGTGTCTCATCTTGGAAAGTGTCAATAGTCGAGGCCTGAATAGAGTCGTCAAGTATTTGGTCATAAATTACGTAAAGGTCAAGGAGTGGATTATTTTGGATTTCTTGGTCAATGGTAGGGTCTTGGTCAAAGATGGGGTTGTCATGGATTTGGACCTCTTGGTCAATGGTAGGTGTACTTTGGATGTCATGATTTTCTTTAAGGACTCCTTGAATGGAGTTTAAGATAGGGTCATGGAATGGACTACCTTGTTCTTGAGATGAGGGTGACATTATAAGGTCATGTTTTGGGCTTTTGTTTTGACATGTATCCTCAAGTTTAGACAATGGGATTTGACTTTGGACACTGAAAGCATTTTCATGACTAAATGTGGCTTGTGAGGGGGTGATTTGAAAAGGATTAATGGACAAAGGACTAGGATAGGATGTGGGAACTTGGACTAGACTAGTATATGAAGGACTAGGATAGGACATGGAGTCTTGGATTGGATGTGTCATGGAGTCTTGGATTGGGTTAATTGTTTAAGGATAAGGATATGACATGGAGACCTCAACTGGATTGGTGTGGTATGATGTGGGGACTCGACATGAGTTGGTAGATGGTTGATAAGGGATGCAGACTTGGATGGGATTAATAGGTGAAGGACTGGCATATGGTGTGGATACATGGAATGGACTAGTAGATAGTTGACTTCCCTTGTCAAAGTTAGGATAAGGGTGAGTAATGGATGTTTGTTGTAGACTAATGTCAGGAATGGTATTAAGTGAATTTTGGTAGTGGGGGTAGACAGACGAAGGACTAGGACTGATGGGTTGTTGGTACAAAGGACATTGACTTTCGGCTTGGATAAATTGTCTCCTAAAGTTTGAGGCTTCTTGGTATCGACCTCTACAGAGTAATTCATATTCAACTTTACTAGCAAGCCTATCAACATTTTGTTGAAGGGAAGACAAGGTGGTGGATGTCATGATGTCGTCTAAATGTAAAAGTGATTGTTGACAAAGGGAAATGACCAATGCCAAGTCTAGATGCCAAATGAGGACTATGATGGACAATATTTTAGTTCTGGTTTCTGACAAAGATGTTTGAAAAATATATTTGACAAAAATGTTTGGATTCAGATTCTTGATATTTAGTTTGTTGAATTTTGTCTAATTTGTCTAAGGTTGATTGTTTATGTCTAGATTTGTGACTATTGTGTATAATGTTTGAGTAATCCACAAGCACTTGACAATCACAATGTTTTGGGTGTAAGCAAACACACATAAGACAAGTACAATCCTAAAAGGCCAATAGGCCAAGGGTTTGTATACTTGATATAGCCCACTGATATACCTTGGATTGGTGATAAACACCTTTCCTTCTTGAGAGTGGATAGCTTAGAATTTTGGTGGCATTGGCTCCCCTCCACAGCTCATTAACGTCATTTGAGCACACCAAATTCAAATTCTTTGGGTAATGACATCCCAAGAATTGCTATCTCTACTCAAGGGGATCAGCAGTGAGTGTCTTCGGGCATGATATTGTACCCTACACTATATCAAGCAATAGCCAATAGAACGGATTGTAGTGCCCTCTGTCTCGATCACCCTTCACATTCAAGTAAGTTGTTTGTTGGTGGTCATGTCGTGTTTGTTTTGTTAAAAGCGTATTCGAGTAGGTGTGGTTGGTGGGTTGGGATGGCTTGTTAGTTTCTTGGTTATATTGCTTCTTGAATTAAGAGAGTTAGTTTGGAAGGTCTAGCATTGATTAATGTAATTAATTAAAATTTCTAAGAGAATAATTTAAATAAAAAATTAAAATAATAATATAATATATAGTTATTGATAAATAATTAGATTAAATTATTTGATAACTCGCTACCATAACGATAAGCATTCAATCATGGAAACAAGGGAAATTTTAATATGAATTTAGAATGTAAGTTTTGAAAACTGTTGTTAAAACAAAAAAATAAAATAAAAATAGAAAAGGTGGAGATTTATTAGTAAAAGAAGATATGGGAGAATTTTATATGGAAATTAAATACTAAAACAGGAAACTAAATCGAATAAAGATAAGGGATAATGAAATAAAATAAAATAAATAAAGTAAAAAAATAAAATAAAAATCAAAAAGAAAAAAAAATCTGTCTACCTTTATTTTGATAAGGGATTTACGTTGAAAAGGAAGATCATGATTTGGGGGAGATTTTTGGGGGTTTTGGGAAGAAAATTGGTTGCCGGCAAGACATTTTTGGTATTGCTGTAGTTTTGGGTGAAAAAAAAAAATTATGAAAGATTGGAAGACTTGCTGTGGGTGCAATGGAGGTGTGATCTCGGCACCGGATCTCCAACTTGCCAAGCTTCGAGATCCAGGTTCCATCATTTCTAGGTTTTAATTCTGTGATATAAATGGATGTGCTGAATTGTATATCGTTGTTTCTTGATTGGAATTCAAATTTCTTCCATTCCGACATGCCCTGTGAGCTTTGTTTACCTTGTCAAAAAGCTTGGATGTGCGTCTCCTATCTCCTCTATATCACTATCTTACTGTTAGCATAAGAGTTACTCTTAGCATTTGATATAACTTTCCAAGAAATCGATTTGTGTTTTCCCTTGCATGCTGTTGCTATTTGACGTCTCTTCATTATTGCTGGTTATCTGATACAACTTGCATATTAATGTGGTGCAAGCCCATCTTTCTGATTGTTTTATTTAACTTCATCAATGTCCTCCACAAGAATTCTGTATCTGTTTAAAAAGATGGAAATGGTTCACATCTTTCAGATCAATTTCTCTTGCTTTGTTCGTCATAGGTTGACCCCTCTCATTCTTCCATTTGTTAATACGCTTGTACCGCCAACCTTTTTATATCTAGTCTATTGCCTGATGATATTTTCTTGTGAGAATGCATCGAGCTTCTCATTCCTCCTGCATGGCATCCTTCCCTACACTTTGAATTCAGTTTTGTATGCTTTTGTTTGGGCTTTTGTCATATGGTGACCATTGAATTCATATTGTTGGGTATGGACGTTTATGTCTTAGGTTAAATATCGATCTGCCTTGTATCATACATGCATGGCGATGAATCCTCAATCTTCTCTCAAGAACTTTGGAACGGGTCTAAATATCCATCAAACACGATTGAATACACAACTTTGTTAGCAGTAGTAATTGGAGCCACCTTCAAAACTGAAATGGTTTTACCCCCAATTCGATTTTGTATAAGGCGAATTCCTTGGCTGGTCTTCATGTTGAAGTCTCCTTTCATGCACTATGAATGCGTTGCTTCTTATTTCAGAGTGTTGCTGCTATCTGGGCCAGGTATTAGTTATCGTTTTAAAAAACAAAAACTCTCTTCATTAGCATGGTCGTTACCCTTTTTCATCTTCCTTATAGCGCAATTGTTTTCATGCTTCCAGGATATTTGTCACCCAACCCTGAGTTATGGTGATCTGGTTGTTGTTACTCCTATAGAATCTTTCATAATGGAATAAGTTTGGTCATACATTTAGGCTGGTCAAATAATGTAATACTGTCTCATTAAGCACAAATAGCCATTAGTATATGCAGCGTTTGTGATGCGGTATCAGTCGGTCAGAATAATATTCCTTTGAAGTGAACGATATAATCAGCTTGTATAACAGCCATTCATTGATTCTTCTTTATTCTCCTGCGTAGCATTAAGTAAAGTATTGGATTTGGAGATACCCTGCCGCCTTCATTTGTCTGGCCAATCCCTCATATTGCGCGCCCTCCTCACTTCTTCTTCTTCTGTTGTGTAGTTTTCAATAGTTCGCGCCTCTGCCTTCTCTGGCTGTTGGTGCCTTATTTGGAGTCACAGGTACATACAGGTTAATGCATGTCGATCCATTATATATATAAATCAAATGCCTTTTTACCTGTGACAACCGTATTCGCCTTATTTAATGACATGCTTTTATCAGCCAGTTCATTGAAAAGTTGTAAGCTATTAATTTATATCTTTATGATAAAACATATATAATAGTTATACGAATTTAGTCATTGCAAACAGTAGTTGGGTTAGAGTTTTTCTAGTGCGTAGAGTTGGAAGCCAATTACAAAGTCTATCTTCTATTTTAACCATGAGTTACATGTTGAATCATCTGATTCGGTTGCTTTGTCTCTTTTCCCCATAAATCTGCTATATGTGTGGCGAATATTTCATCTAGAGTTTATCTATCATGCCACGGTCTTAACCCCATCTTGATGTTAGGCTTTTGGAGATTATGGGTTACGTATATGAGTGTGTTGATTCATGTAGGAATTATTTATACAATGGTTATATTAGTTGTTTTAGTTATAATTAGATGAATAAAGAGATTTGGTTAAGTAAATTTGGGGCAATATATGGGAAGAAGGTGTTATGTATAATATGAATTAGAAAGGGAATGTTTGTTAAGGTGCTACCATATAACTAGATAAGTGAAATATCGGTCTAGTATAATTAAATAGTAAAAGAAAATATTATGTTAATTAGATATATTCCTTTTAGAAATTAGAATATAACTAAATGGATTAGGGTGTTAGTTGAATGTGAAAAAAAAAAAAAAGGGTTTATGGTTAATTAAGAGAGTTTTATTCAAGGATTATATAGACAAGATAAAATAGGAAGTCGCATGAGACAAGACTGAGATGCAAATGGAGTGTCAGTTTGCGTGAATATTTATATGGGGTTAATTTATAGAATATGTCTTATAACTTCATTTATTATTGTCAATGACTTCTTAATTGATGAATAAGTAAAATGTATATGAACAATTAATGTGCTTCTTCTAGTGTAAAACTTGGATGTGTTAGTGGGTGTAATTGGTTGGGGTAAATATGTATTGACTTATTAGAATGTAAACGAGTATTAAAATGGCCCTTATAGTTATCGGAGTTGTTGGGATTCTTTAACGATGGTCTTTTGAATTGGAAATATATTTATCTATATGTATGTATTAAATTACAATTACAACTTGATCTTTTGGGATGTGTTTTATAGTTTTGTTGATATTTATATATATATAGCTTCCTTGATTAGTTTAAGATGTTTTGATTGATGAATTATTCTTAAGTGGCTATTCTTTGAGTGTACTTGTGTGTGTTTAAAGGTTGTTTTGATGGTGTCATTTTTTTTTTTGTGTCTACCCTCTTGAGTTGTTGGATTCAGAGATGACTTTGGTCAGCAAGATCATGTTGGATTTATAAAGGATGTTGATGGTTCCTTATTATTTATTTTTTTGTTTGAGTCCTTTTAATTGAGGAGATTTTTGAATGTTAAGTTTTTGTGTTGGAGCTATTTTGCTTCTTTTTACCCTCGTTGTGGATTGTCATTCTTTTGGCTTCCAGAGGCTTGAGATTATTGTTAGTTGATGTTCTCTCTTTATGGGCCCTTGATGGGGCAAGTGTTTTGATATCGTGATTTTAAAAGGGTTGTACATGAATTTTTGAGATATTGATTATGTGTTATAGCGAGATGGTTAATGCCTCGCGTAGTTTGGTCTTGAGATTATTTGTTTTTTGGTTACGGTACAACCCTTGCTTGCTTTGAGATATGTTAGGGGTCATAGGGAGAGTGGCTCTTCGTGGGCGCCGGCACCTCAGGATGAGGAAGGGCTCAGGATAACCCACAAAAGAGTAGTTAAACAAGTGATAACCTAAACAATAGAATTTAGAGGGTTGGGTAGTTTAAAAAACACAAGATAATAAAATATTGGATTCCTTGGCTATGCACTAGAGCGACCATAGACTAGTGATAGACTGAGAAGGCCGTGGTCGGCAAAGTCATAGTCTCGTCCTCACGAGAGATTATCGGCTCTGCATTAGCTACCCTATGGTGTCGGCGCCTCAGTTAGGAGGAAGGGCCAGGAGATCCATAGATGGGTGTCGGCGCCTCAGTTGGAGGAAGGGCCAGGAGAATCCCATGAGAGCTATGCGATGACACTCTCCACTTGACACCCTTGTGCTTGGTTGTAGTTACCTCTGGTTAGTGTATCTTTATGTTGTTTTCGAGGGCTAGGGAATCCATAGATGGGTGCCGGCGCCTTGGTTGGAGGAAGTGCCAAGGGATCCCATGTGAGCTATGTGATGACCCTCCCGACTAAACACCCTTGTTCTTGTTCTTGTCGCCTCTGGATATTGTAGTCTTTATGTTGTTTCAGATTCTTGTTGAAATGATTTATGGATGCTCTTTGGTGACTTTCTTAATTGTTGTTGCTTGGGTTAAATGTGATGAGTTTCATAGTTTCATTTGATTTTGTTGACTCATGAATGTTGTTGATTATGTCATTGTAATTCGTGAGTTTCATGATATCTTTGTATGATGTTGAGTCTTGTGGTTCCTTGTTTGGATGTTCTTGGTTGAGGTCTCTTCTTGTTAGCTCCTTAGCATGGGGGGGTGGGTCTTCGGACCCACGTGGTCGGGTGGAACATGCTAAGCACACCATTGGGTCCCCAGTCAAGGATCGAGAGGTACAGATTGGTGCTGTTACAGTGACTCCAGAGTTGTATTTGTCTTGGAGCCAGTTATATTACTTTGTTCTTATCTTTCTGATGTATCATCTTATCTGGTTATGTGGTTTCTGCCCATATTGGGAAACATGTTTGTATCATTGTAAGACTTGAATAGTGTAAAGTAATGAAAAGGATGTGATGTAATATTTATCATTGGTGAACCTTGTGTGGATATGGATCCATATCAGAAGTTATTCAAAGTATTGTATTTATTTAAGTGAATGGTTCTTATTGATGGTTTATATATATGCTTTGTCATGGATTAGATTTGGCTTTCATTCTTTATCATTGATGTATGGCATTAAGTTTTGTAATGTATCCTTGTGTACCCCAAGGGACGTAAATGATATTGGGTTTGTTTAAATGAATTTTCATGTCATAACTTTGTGCATCTCATGCATGTTAGTTGTACTTTTAAAAAAAAAAAAAATTGTGTGTTAATCGTTGCCTTAGTTGTCCTTTGGGGTTCGCACGGCAGGGTGTTACACAGATGAACACTAAGACAAGCGGTGTTTAATACGGGCATTCTATTCGTGGGGCATGATCCATGCGGTGAGAGTCCCCTTTCGAACCACACTCATGATTCTTTGGTTTTCCCCAAGAATCCACTTTTATATACCGGCTGGAAGTCCCTCAGTGTCAAGGTGCTACCGGTCTGAGTCATCCTAGGGTGAGTACTTTTTCCCACCAGAACAGGCCCAAATTCTAGAGTCAGTAACTGTTTCTCTTACACCCAAGATCGCTTGAAAGTGCAAGGGGAGAGGATACTCTGATATACTAAGTTGTGAGGGTAATAAAAAAATAATAATAATGGGTCTGGTTTTCTGATCACCGAGTTTTCACAAGGTGAGAGCATACTTGCCTACCATTTTGAAAACACACTCAGATAAAATAGACACACAAGTTCTTTTTAATTGCACCAAAAGAAAATATGTACTAATCTAAAAAAGATAGGCACATTGTTTTGATGTTTTAGTCTTTGACATTCGAACCTACAAGACCACACGTTAGGAGTTTGATAATGATCTTTGACTATCGATCTGCAAAAATAGTTAGATGCATCATTTTTTTTCCACTTGATCCAATGTGTCCTTTGAAGTGTTTATTTTCTACATATGCACAAAACCAACAACAAACCCTAACAAGATACTTGATCACTACTATTAGAGGGTTAGCTAGTCAAGACAAATCTGATTTTTAGAAAAAATTTTGATAGTAAAATGAAAAATATAGAGAATAAATCCTATGTAAAATCTCAAGAGGTTTCCAAAAATGTAAATAAACTAGAAAATTTTGTTGTTTTGCACCTGAAATTAATTTTTTATAAAAAATCATAAAATAATTATAAAAAATACAAAACAAATATATAAAAAAAATATTTTTTGGACTGGAGTCGTCTGATGTCATCCCAAATTTTCAAAAAAAAATTAGTGGGCAGATTTGCAACTGTGGGTGAGATATAAGCAAATCATTTTTAAACCTCAATTTTAAAAAATCTATTGTTTGACTAATAATTGCACATCCAAATTTAAAAAATAAAGAGTAAACCCCTATTAAAATTTAGAGAGATTTCCAGAAATGTAAACATATCTAAAAATGGTGATAATTTTCTCTCGAAATTAATTTTTCATGAAAAACAACAAAAAAATTATAAAAAATTAAAAATAGATCCAAAATCTCTTAGTTTTGGAATGAAAGTTCATGATGTTGTCCCCAAGCTACAAAAAAAAATTAGTGATAAAATGTATAACCGTTTGAAATTTATGGTCGAATCTTTGGGAACTAGGGCTTGACCCAAAATGATGCCAAACCAAGCAAAAAAAAAAACCCAACAAAAGAATCCAACTCCAAGATTTCTCAAAATGTGTTAAAATACATCAGGTTCACCAATGTAATGAAGGATTTCTGCAAATCAGAATAAGTTAGTATCACATGCATGCAATATTATCCAAACAACACAATAGAATGCAAAGGAGAAATGTGAAAGAAAGGGAATGAAACTAGAACAATCTCACCCATTTCTCTCCTCCATGACTAACTTCTATTATACCTCCTAGCTTACTGTAATAATGGATGCCCTCAGATTTTGAGGAGCAAACTCTATATGCCTAGACCTAAACAAGACTTTGAAGGATTTATTTTAAAAGATTTATGCAAATAGAAAATGAAATCTAAGTGAAAATATTCAAATATTAATGGCTGGAATGCAAGAAATGACAATAAACAAGGAATCTAAAATGATTTTAAGAAATTCAAGATCAAGATCCTTGAAATGAGAGCAAAATTGTCATTTTATAGAAAATGCAATTTTGCACAGACGGATGAGATGAGAGATTGAGAAAATGCCCTAGAACCAATGGTTAAGATTCAAAATGGAAACTCTCAATTAGGGAACCTTAGGGAAAAATGCCCAAATGTGTGAATAAGATTTAATTAAATAAATTAAATCAAGAATAAATGTGACAGTTGAGATGAAATTAGCAAAAATTAGAAGATAAGAAGATGGGATTTTAGAAAATCAGTAATTTTAGAAATTACTTGATTTGTAGAAGAATATTTCCATTTTGAATTAAATTAATTCAAAATAAGGATTTTGTGAGATAATGAGTAATTAATTTTTGGAATTAATTACTAAAAGAAGAATCAATTAACTATGTGAAACATTTTTAAATAAAATTTTTTATTTAAAAATAAAGAAGTTTCACATAAAAAAATTAAATAATTAAAAATAATTATTTAATTTAGAAGAAGTGGTTAATTAATTAAATAAATTAGCAAATCTATTTAATTAAAAGAGAAGATTTAGGGATTAGTGACATATTGAATAAATATATTAAAATATATTTATTTGATAATCAGGAGGACATTAATGACAAAGATTAATTAAATAAAATGAGAACTTTATTTAATTATGAGTTGACTTTAGATAATTAGTGACGCATTAAATAAATATGATTTTATTTAATAATCAGGAAGAATAAAAGACCTTGAATTAATTAAATAATTGTGAATTATTTAATTAATAGTTGAAGATGGGTTAGGAACATAATTAAAGTGTCATAATTATGCTAGGACAAAAAGTGGTAAAATAGTGCTCGGAGGCCTAGGTCATTTTTAGGTGTCTATAGTAAAAGCAAGAAGTTGGGTACACAAAGAAGGGAAATTATGGGCAAAAGAAAACTTTCACAAGAAATGCATATGTATTTCAAACAAATGCGTACGCATTACAGATCGAGTACCCGAGCCTAAATCTGAACGCGTACGCGTTCAACTTTAGGTACACGAACCAAATATGCATACATGTTATGAAATGTGTATGAATTTAGAATGTGTGCACATTTTGAAATGCATACGTGTTTCGTGAAAGTATTTTTTTAATAAGTGTCTGTATTTCATTTTTCCTCACCATTTTAGTCCACACCAGAGAAGAACAGAGGGGAATGTATACACATTTCAAAGGCCTTGATTGAACAAAAATTTGACTGCCACCTCCTCCCATCAACACAATCGACCTCATCGACCTCTAGGTTGGTTGAATTCTTCCTTTTTTTTGCTTTATATCTTGTTTTTTTGTTTTGTAATTAGTATTCAGTTTTTCTTTGTTTAGTGTGTTTTAGTTCAATGTTTTATAGTTTTGAATTGCATTTAAAAAACCAAAAATGTCAACAAAACAAAGAACGTTAAATTGTAAATTGAAAACCATAAAAACTAAACCTAAATTGGACACATTTAACTTAGAAATTAAAACCCTAGAAACCCTAGGTTACAAAATTTACATAGGTCCCTAAAAACTAATTCACGCAGGTTAATCCTTGGACCTAAACCCTAAAACATAAACTTAAAACCCTATTTACCCTAATTTAGGTAAACCTAAAATGAGCTATTTACCCTAAAACATAAACCTAAAACCCTAAATTGGGACTACTCAAGGAGGTTTTGATTACATTTTATATTTGACATAACCTTCTTTGTATGATTTTTACTCTCACTCATGGTTCTTAGTTTATTTAGGGTGGAAGTGATGAAAAGTTCAATATTAGGGGCATGTGATATAATAGAAGAGCTAAACTAAGGATGTGTAGTAAGATTTGATGACATAGCTTGTAGGGAGGGATCACAAATTATAGTCCATAGGTTAGGTACACTTTGGTATGTCGTTTGTGATCCACACAACTACCAATGAAATTCATAACTGACTAATAAAGGAGGTACAAACAATCGATGCATAGATCTATATATTAACCAACAAATTAATTTAATTATAATATGTTCACATAATATAAATTTGATAGCTAATTTTATCTCAGAAAACTTCATGATTGTATAATTTAACTTGAGAAAGTGTACTAGTGAAGTAAAATAATGTACCTCATGTGAAACTATGTGCTTGATTTAATAAGTTTATATATCATGATGCTAGTTGATATGAGCATGTAATCACTCTATATCAATGTTGTTAGCTTATATAGTGTATGATGTATTCTCTTAAAAAAACATAGAAATGCAAGTCATACTTGTTAATCTAGACTATGTGCAATATGGATAGAGCTAGATGCATAAATGTTATTAAATCAAATAAATATTAAAATGTGAAGCATGAATGATTTCTACCCATTTCTCTTATTTGGATGAGATCCTTTGTGAATTAAATGTAAGGATGCATTATGATCATATTTAAGCCTTAATTTATTCATAAGATCTATAGGTTGTGTGTAATCTAATTCCTATTTTAACTCTCATGTGTAGTGGCATTGTTCTAGATTAGGAAACCTAAATTTTGTATTTTCTCTAAACTAGTGTATCAAAGCTAACTTGTAGCATGAACATTTCAATTTGGAAAATTCAAATTACTTTTTTGAGAAACTTGATAGATGATTCATAAATGAAAGTCAATTCTATAACCAAAGGTTTATTTTCTAAGATTATTTATTTATTGAATTTATCAATTGATTTCTCACTTAATGGAAATTAGGTTCTTTTTTGAAAACCCATGCATGTCTAGAATTTATATAAATATTCAAAAGAAGAGTCTATGCCATAGAAAAGTTTCAAAAAATATATGATTAGAAAAAAAATTGGGTCTAAATCACTTTAGATCCCCTCTTCCTTTTTAAATCATCCAAGAGTTCTTGGAGGTCCAAATAGGTTCAAAATCCATCATAACTCAACAACTTAGTTAAAATTGAAATCTAAAATTCCTAATTGTTGATATATTGAAGCTATTCTTAGAATGCCACATATTTTATTCAAAGCACTAAGTTTAGGTGGTAGGGTTTCTGATTTACTTGTAAAAAATTATTCATGTGTCTTCTATATGTTTTCATGTCATCAAATCTCTAAATCTAAACCCTAAACCCTAATTTAACATTCATTTTGTTGGAGGACCTTAAAATGAAATTTGGTTTCCTTAGGAAAATCCACAAAATTTTATTCCCTTAAGCCATGGAACATTTTTTCCTAGTTCACCTTACTAGACATAGATCCCCTTAAGCCACCCTATCACACTAAATTGTAAATTGATGTCGTAAGGGGTCCTAATATGACGTTTCTTAAGGGGATAAAAGAAGTTCTCAAAATTTGGTGAATAGAGCTCAAGCTCATCTTTGTTTATTTTGTACATTGCAATTAGGTCACTAGCATATATCTATGTGTCCCTTTGAATGTACATTCTATTAATTTTTCATTCTTATCTTTAGTATTCTTTGAAAACGATGAATGAGATTATAAATTTTAATGTTAGTGTTAAAATTATAATTTCTTCTTAACTACTTTGTCCCACTATAGAGATCTTGTGTCTCTTATCATGAAATTTGAAAATTTAGATAAATCAATTTATGTCCTCAGATTTAATTAAATTCTATGTCATACTTGATTTATTCATTTTGTTGTAGAACCTTAAAATGAAATTTGGTTGCCTTAGGCAACTCCACCAAATTTTATTCCCTTAATTCATGGACCATTTTGTCCTAGGACCTTGCTACACATATATCCCCTTAAGCCATCCGATCACCCTAAATCATAAATTGATGTCTTAAGGGGGAATTTGACATTTCTTAAGGGGATCAAAGAAGTTCTCAAAATTTGGTGAATAGAGCTTGGTCACTCATCTTTTTTTATATTTTGTACATTTCAATTAGGTCACTAGCATATATCTATGTGTCCCTTTCAATGTCTTCTATTAATTTTTCATTCTTATCTTTAGTATTATTTGAAAATAATGAATCAGATTAAATAAATTTTAATAAAACCCCATAATTTCATTTCTAACCTTCATATTAACAACCCCACACTAGACTCAAATTAATGTGTGTACATGCTATGAATTTTTAATGTTATGGATTTTATAATGTTATAAATCGAATGGTCTTCAAATGAAATATATTTTGAATTTGTGCATGTTTAATGTGATTTTTAAATAACTTTCAAATTGTGTGCATTATTTAATTAGTTTGTTGATATAATTTTTTAATTGTTTAACATGCAGTTTCCATATCATTGATCACAAGGATCCAATGTTTAATTTAGAGGATTTTTTTACCCTATCAAGAAATTCCTATAGATCCCGTACATCCCAATCCACCACATGAACAAACCCCTAGCACACCTCCACATTCTCCACTGCCTAACGCCCCACCCCCTCCTATAATTGATGAAAATAAATTAAGAGAGAATATTTGACAAAACCTCATTGTGATTCAAGGAAATATCTAGATCTCATAAAAAATGAGAATAGAGTCCCTCCCCATCTCACACGATATGCATATACGATGCAAACTATTGTCAGTTTTGTTTGATCTATTGATGTATACCTAGTTAGGTTCCATCAATGGAGAGAAGAGAGGAGACAATTCTATGTGGATGGATTGTCATATAAAGAAATCAATGACCTAAAAAATTACCAAACAAGCCATATGCCAATATTTTATTAACCCCCAAACAAACCAACCCATTCCACCAACAAAAAAATGAATTTCAATTTTATGGTGTAGGAACCCACGGATAGCTACGCAATTTTGGGATAGATAGTGGATGGTGTTTCATGATCCGCCACATGGCAACGGTGAGGTTCCTTTATACTTTTTGAGAAAGTTATGGGTTGAGTTTTAGTTGGGTACAAAACCCAACTATTTTGATATGAGGTCATTTCAGGGAGTTGGGCGTGGCATGCCCCAACATAGACTAGGAGCACATGTCAATCCTTAGCGACGTGGTCCTATTGTTCCTCCTCCTTCTCCTGGTGTTCTCGATGCATTTCAGCAATAGGCCATATTATTGAAATTAGGAGAATTGAGTTCACTTTTAGGACATCTCACTCAGCAGACTACACGCACGGCCACTGAAGTGGCTAATAGAGAGCATGGAGGCTCAAGCTATAGGGATACTCAGACATCCACTTCAAGCAATGCACATGCATCCAAGATGGGGTCATACCTAAATTTACTATCTACACAGGTATGTTCATCTTTTGAACTTAAATTTAATTCAAGTTTGAAATGTGAAAAATTCATGTAAATAATAACATCAAATTATATATATAATATAATATTAATTCAATAAGTGTTTGCTATAGATCCATGATCACGTGATGCCTGAAACTCAATATGATCATCATCTTTATATGTTGAGTGTTGTAGATCTGGGCTCACCTTTTGGACAAGTACTTGAACCAATATATATTAAATAATTTGTGTGGATATATATCTAATTTAGTTTGAATTTGTACACATGTCTGAATTGATATATTATATCTAGATGCAGGGAGGTCATACAACACCTAGTACTAACCAACCATAAGTTACAGTGGTGAGCGCTCCTAAGACATCATCAGCTCAGGTGTGTGCTTTCAAAAATTAGTTAAGTTTAAATTAAATATACATCATAGATCTAATTTATTTTTTTCATTTACATACACGTGTCAATGATCTATATGAATTGTTGTACATCTATATGCAGGAATTTTATGAGATAACCATGGTGGGCCACACAACAGAGACATCATCAACATTTATGCATGGGAAATCTTAGGTGCACGATCATGAGGTCATATCATTCGAGGTTGTAAACTTTACTTTAAATCTCCTATACAATTTTTACGAACCTTATATATATATATATATATTTGAGGTTTTCACCTATTGTTTGCTTTATATGAATATGTAGGATATAGGAGATCAACCATTTGCATCTTCTCAAGTGAAAATTATGCTACCCATTGAAGAAAATGTGCCAGTTACAAATTCACATGATCATATGGTAATTTATGCATACTAGAAATCATTTTTACTATATTTACTAGATATTTAATTAAATTAAATTTTATCTAAAAGTTTATATTTTCAAGTTTGAATATGTTTAATTATATCAAAATTTCTAAATAAATTTAAATCTAATTTCAAGTTTCTTGTACTCTTTTACAGCATGATGTGGGTACATCTAGTCAACATGGAACAAAGATGAGACTTGATTTGACTGATCAGCCTAAAAGTTAGATGGTTTTATATTTTATGGACTATAGATCTCTGGTTTTATTTAAATATATGTGTTGGACTTGACATATAAATTTTATGGACTATCTATCTCTAGTTTTACTTTGAACATGTTATTATCATATTTGTGTTTATTTATATCAGTTGACTTTAATATGATGATTATATATGCAGTCAATTATCATATCGTGTTATGTTCATTTTCATGATTATATGCACTCATACATATCTATATTTAAATTTTATCTAATTTTCAAGTATTACATGAACTACATAAATTCTTATCTAGAATCAAATTTAATATATCTAATTTATCACATGGTTAGGTGACAAATTAAAACATTCCTTAAATAGTTTAAATCATATTCATAATAAATTAAGGGTACGTAATTTTAACTATTTTCCAATTAGATAGCAAATATTTGAATCAATAAACAAAAAAATTATCTCCTTGTATATATAAAATGTATAATCTATACAATTGAATAATTATATAAAATGTGGTAAATACAAGACATGAAATGTATAATCTATAAAATTGGAACAAGATATTTAAAAAGTGACATTGAAAAAACATATATAATGTATATCAAGATGTTTATTACAACTATATAATATGATGAAACATATATGTGCATGTAGATACAATTAAAGCTTATCAGCTTTTAGGTGAAGACCAAAAATTGATATTTACATAGTCTCTTGATAAAATAATTTTTCAGTTCAACAATCACTTCGTAGACTGAATTGATGAGAACCTACAAAAATAATTAATGTAAGTAACTACAATTTTTATGAGTCATTTAAGAAAAAAATTCATGCGAGATAAGAACAATATATAGTAAATTCCATACAAATTCAAAAGATGTTTTCCATAGGATGGATTAAGGGGACCTAAGAGGATATATAGCTTAAGGGGGTGTAATGCCCAGATCTTTACACCAAAATACAGTTAAGGGCATAACACAAATTCCAAAAAAAAAAATTCACTTACACTTGCAAACCTCTCAAATTTTTCTACCAAAGTAGGCACTACAAGAAAGCATACAACTTTTGACCAGTCATAAACTATAATTCTTTTAGTTTGATAACTAGATTTCTTAGACCATCATGGTCAGTTTGAGAGGAGATGTGGAATCCACATCTCTAAGGTAGACTTAAATAGATCAACTAACCCAAAATTAACTTGAAACATTATATAAGTTGCATGCCAACAATAACATATATATGTATATCAGTAGTAATTATAAGAATATATAAGAGAACAATCCTAGGGGCTAGACCTAGTCCTCGGGGGCTCGTCATCAGACGGCCTTGCCTACGTATGTAATTTGTAGAGGCATTGTAGTTCGACAACTAGACTTCAACCATCTCCCACATGGTTGGATAACAAAGGATAAAATTTATTAGGTTATAAAGATGTCTTAATATAAATCTCAATCATATCATCAACTCACACAATAATGATATTGTTAACAATTCAAGGGGGTCTTTTAAACAATTGGACCTCGATTATAAATCTTGGACTGACATCAATGGAAAGTTTCCCAATTGTCACACAATAAAGGCCACTATCTTAACCATGCCCTAAGTAATATTTAGTAAAGGATGCATTTAGGGAAGTTTTAAATACACATATATCTTATAACACCAATCAAAATGTTTCACTATAGCAAGAGTTACCAACGACACTTAACACCCTAATACATCCACATAACATATTTTCTACTTGGTTTAAATATCCAAAATTTCCCTGCTAGGACCATAATAAAATGGCATTGACTAACTACTTAATAGGGATACAAACTTAATAAAACATTCCAACTCAAATATAGTCAAGACACAAAATCATATGAATTCCATGATTGTAAGAATGAGCAAGAAGATTTGCTTTATAAAAATTTCATGAAATTGAGACGTAAATATTAAAGTGCATGTCAAGTAGTGTCTTGTTCTAAGAACTTTCATGGAGACTAACAAGTATGAAATAAAGCTTCTTCTTTTAATCCCAAGGCATAGATTACCCCCAAAGCCAAACCCCTCCTAGAAATTGGTAAGCATTAAATAAAGGCTATACAACAATACCAAATACTCCCACATCTTCTTTTTAATTAATCATGTTAGTTAATAATGCTAGCTTATATGATATTAATAAAACTAGACTAAGGAATTATACAATTCTAAGTATACTGATCTAACTAACATAATTAGGCATGGTAATCCCATATACAATAAAATACTATTCCAACATATCTCCCTTTGTTCATTTAGGTCTTGAACTCATGGCTGAGAATATCCATTTCAAAATTCAACACATCAGGATAATATCTAACATAAGTCAAACAATAATCACATGTATATCTTGTTTGAGGTACATACATATATACATCACATAAGTTTGCAACTCTTACATTCATCATTATAACTTTTAGTAATGTTATATAATAGAACATTTGTGTTGTAGCATTTTTACAACATAGTAAGGATTAATATTTTTTATTATTTTCATATGATCATACATGCTATGTCGTTGGATTTCTATCTAGCTTATTCAAGCATTGACTTCACTTGATGCTATTTTAATAAATAAGTAGAGGATTATCTTCATTGATCAACTCATTAGCATCAATCAATAATAAAAGTAATTTCTTGAATAAATGAATCCAAAAATTCTTTCCATAACATGTTAATGCTAGTATCAAATATGATTAAAACTTTCCTATAGATTATAAGGCATTAATTATATATCACACACACACACATATAATTACTAATGGTTTAATTACGTGTCTTTCCATATTGATGGAATAACACTACTCGTGACCCCATAATCAACACTCTAATATATTATATGACATTATAGAATGGATTGATCCCCTCGTAATACCAAATTCCTAAGATAAAGTAATGACTTATGATATTGCAATGATACTTATAAGAATAACCTTTACACTATTATTGATATTACAATAATCTAAAATCTCATAAGAAGGAATTAATCATTTAGATTGGAAGATGCAAACCCACGACATCTAATTAATAGGAAGAAGAAGAATTAACACTTTACAAGTACAATAATAGATATCATTAATGTTGGTCAATCAATGTTGCAACAGTCAAGTAAATTTGATGGAATAATTTAAAGAAAAGCCGGAACTTTCAATTCTAGTCTTGTAAGAATACATAGCCCCACAAAAGACACTTACAGCTAGTTATCAGAAAATTAAAGTGAAATGAAAAATGTGCATGGTAAACTACGCAAATTTTATTGATCTTCTTAATTAGAATCAATAGCAAAGGATTTTCGTCAAAATATTTAGTCCCCAATGATTTGCTAGACATGTAAGCAAAATGTCGAAGCATAGAAAAAGCACGTGGGAAATATTGACAGATACCTCAATGAGACGTCATCTTGCTGAAAGCAATCAACAGTGTAAAAAGCAGATGTCACAACCTCTACCAGCAAGACGATTTCTTCTCATGCTGCCTCAAAGCTCTCAGACAAAGTATGGACATCCATAGAGGTAAAAAGGGTACATACTTTATTTATTTCCAGATGTTGCAATTCCAAGTGACCTAACAAATGGGTATGAAAAATGTCTGAAGCATGGAAAAGGCGTGAGAACTATTTGACATAATTCCAAAAGGAAATGTGGCCTCATGCAATGCGATGTTCGTAGGATATACACAAAATAGATTTGTTGAAAAGGCTTTAAAAACTTTCAACCATATGCAATTGATAGATGTAAATCCAGATTTCGAAACCGTTTCCAGCATCCTCTCTGCTAACTCAAAAATAGGAGCTATGAAATAGGGTAAGAGTGTCCATCAAGCATAATGGTTGGGGGATTTTTTTTTTGTCTGATATTATCATTGCAATGTTCTAGAAGACATGCACAACAAATGTGGAAAGATAGACAAGGCGAGTGAACTATTGACAGAATGCCTCAAAGAAACTGTGGTCTCGTGGACTGTGATAATTGCAGGTTAAGCACAAAATGGATTTGTTAAAATAACCACACTAAAGAAACTTTCAATCAAATGCAATTGGCAGATGAGACACTAGTCTCCTCTACCTCATCCTCCTTTCCTGGGCTATTAATGTGAGCTTTGAAGTAGGGTATGGACACACATAAAAAGGTAAAGAATATGGGAAATTTCATCATCAATATGCATTAAAGAAGGGGGAGTGAATAACACAGATCCCATGGTTCTCAGAAAGTAGCTCTTATTATAGACCATGTAACTCCAAGCAATTCCAAAGAAAAAATATTGTGATAGTTAAATAAAACATTGGCACCTAGCCCAGTTAACCAAAAGTAAATTACACAAGTTGTATGAATGGCCTAAGAAATTGCCACCATGTGAATAAGCCTGACCTGAAATAGAATTTTCGTGTGTTCTAGAGGTGCAACTCCAGTCTTTGTAATTCCACCAGCAAAGCCTCCTTTGTCATAGCAGGTCCTTGAGGTGAACCCATTCACACCCTCTCCTCCAAGCCAAATAATTATCTCTAGGATAGAAGTCTAGTGAAAAGCTATATAGAAATTTTCTACGAGCTGGATCAGCCACCTTATCCATCCCCAATTCCCCAATGGGGATGACGTCTAGCTAGCCTCAAGTCGAGCAAATATTTTTATTATTGTTATTTTATCCCATCATTCATTCAAGAGGCAACGGCACTGAAATGGCAACCTCTGAACATTCATCCACTGATACTTTGCTTCTTTCGCTATCGGCAAAGACACCCATCACTCGACTTATTAGGGTTACCCTGTTCTTAGTTCTAAATATCATAATGTTTCCTCAAGGAAACCAGGTGGGTTATCGATATAAACAAGGGCTGAGAAAATTCTTGCTATCCATTGCCAAGTAGTAATTGTCTTCTTCATATTTTACCATCTTCCTGTAATGATGCCAAAGTCATTCCACACAGCATCAACGCTTTCCTCTCTAGATTCATCTCTGTTGCCCAACCAATACTCAACAGCCTCCTTGATCTGCTAGCGCAGAGATCTAAGAGCCACCCTCACCAACCACTTATGTCATCCATTAAAGCTAATGTGTACTCTCATAATTAGTCATGACATCCCTCCAACTCCCTCCTCCTCTTCCTCCCTATACCTTGCTTGTTTAATGCCATTTCTCCACCAGTTCTATGATTGAGTTGACATTTTTTGTCAAGCCCCGCATTTACCCTTAACTATTATACCTATCTTATGCCACTTGCATTCTATACCAGTAACATTTATGATGCTTTCTCCTTGAACACTTTGTCAGATACTCATTAGACATATTCATTACACGTTGTTATATATTCATTACAGAGATATGAAATAGATGGAAACGTATCCCAAGGTCTTAATGAGCATGTTGAGGTAAGGGCGGTTTTGGTAGGGATCATGAATGCATGAATAATGCCTTAAAAACTTCCAACTGGTTCTTGTCATATTTTAAATAGAGTTTATAAGTTTGTTTATAGATAAAGCAATATTATGATACAAATTCATTTTATTCTTTTATAAATTATTTATAAATCCAAATACCTCATCATTTCAATTCTCCCTTACTATTATTATATTTCTTTTGGGCTCATGGTAATCATAGTATCTCTTTATGTATTTATTCATATTAGATCCACAATTTATTTATTTTTTTATTTTTAAAATCTTATATCCATTCCATTGCTATTTCCTTATTATTAATGTTACTCCTATCATTCATTTATTCCCTTTAACCAATAAGATTATCATCTCTCCATTTACATCACTATTCCATAGAAGTTAAATCTTTATGTTCCCATAAATAATAATATTAGTTATATCAATATTTATATATTAATGTTGTTATATCATAACTATTAATAATTTGATGCTTACCTTATCATCCGTAGAACTCTTTTTATTCATTATTATGATATTAATATGAAGCAATATTGATACTAATAGCATAATTATTCAAATATCAAAATGTTGATAATACGCAATATATTGTTATGCTCAATACTACTTAGATATTAATATTAAAATTATTGACCAAGCTTCCGCAAATCTTAATAACTATATTCCTAATTGGGACTCAGAATAAATTACTCTAATTAAATATATATATAACAATACTATTGCTAGTTTAATTATGATCCCAATTTTAACTTATTATGAAGTTATTAATATTAGTAACAATTTTGACATTAGTTCTATTATTCTTTATTCAAGTTTCGAGCATGCACAGGTCAAAAGAAAAATCATAAGTTAATGTGAAGTCCTTTGAAAATTTTGATTGAATGACATACTAAGTAGAACTAAGCTAAACTAGCACCATTGATTTGTAGGTCATTAGTTATAAACAACTTATCATGCCTATCTATAGGTGGGGCCTCACAGGGGGGTCTTAAGAGAATGCCTTAATGGGAGTTAAGAGGATGGTTTAAGAGGATGCATTTCATGAACCCTAGGATATGGCTTAACGGGCCCTAAGAGGATGGCTTAAGGGGAATTATGAGAGTCCTTTAAGAGGATGGCTTGAGGGGATGTAAGAGGGTGGATTATGGGAAGTTGATAAAATGACTCAAAGGGATGTAAGAGAGTGGATTAAGGGGATGCAAGAGGGTGGATTAAGGGATTTAATAGAATGAATTTAAGGGATGTAAGAGGTTGGATTAAGGGGAGTTGATAGAATGGATTAAAGGGATATAAGATAGTGGATTAAGGGGATGCATGTCATGAACCTTACGATATGGATTAGCAGGCCCTAAGAGGATGGCTTAAGGGGAATTATGAGAGTGACTTAAGGGATGCAAGATTATGGATTATGGGGATGTAAGAGGATGACTTAAGGGTCCTTGAAGAGGATGCAAGAGGGTGGATTAAGGGGAGTTGATAGAATGACTTGAAGGGATGCAAGAGGGATGCAAGAGGGTGGATTAAGGGGAATTATGAGAGTCCTTTAAGAGGATGGCTTAAGGGGAGCTAAGAGGGTGGATTAAGGGGAGTTGATAAAATGAATCAAAGGGATGTAAGAGAGTGGATTAAGGGAATGCAAGAGGGTGGATTAAGGGGATTTGATATAATGACTTGAAGGGATGTAAGAGGGTGGATTAAGGGGAGTTGATAGAATGGATTAAAGGGATGTAAGATAGTGGATTAATGGGATGAAAGAGGGTGGATTAAGGGGAGTTTATAAAATGACTTAAAGGGATGTAAGAGAGAGGATTAAGGGGATGCAAGAGGGTGGATTAAGGGGAGTTGATAGAATGAATTGAAGAGATGTAAGAGGGTGCATTAAGGGGAGTTGATAAAATGGATTAAAGGGATGTAAGATAGTGGATTAAGGGGATGCATTTCATGAACCTTACGATATGGCTTAGCAGGCCCTAAGAGGATCGCTTAAGGGGAATTATGAGAGTGACTTAAGGGATATAAGATTATGGTTTATGGGGATGTAAGAGGATATGAATTAAGGGTCCTTTAAGAGGATGGCTTAAGGGGATGCAAGAGGGTGGATTAAGGGGATTTGATAGAATGACTTGAAGAGATGCAAGAGGATGGATTACGGGGAGTTGAGAGAATGAATTTATACTATCAATTAAATGTATCTAGAACTATATATAGTTACCTATCTCTAGATTAAAATTCCATTGTAATATATGTGCATCTCCTCTCTTTTTTGTAAAGCATCTAATTTTGCGAGACCTGAAACAAAAAATGATATAAAACTTTAATTAGGAAATGATTAAATACATATATATCAATTAACTATATAAACAACTAGATATACTTACCAATATTTATTTACTCTATTGTACCATCTACATCCTCTCTTTTTTTTAATGCATCTATGATTGTTTTATGATAATCCATTGAAAGTTTCCATAAAAAATTATTAGTAGCCCTCCCTTGATATCTAACTAGTTTTATATTGGTTGCGAAAATCAAATGTGAATAATGTATAATCTTCTTGTGTCTTTCATAATCTTCAAATGCAAGAAAGCCATTCTTTCTCATCAAATATTTTTGAAGCCAGGTGCCAATAACAACCATTGAACTAGTTGGATACTCAAATTTGTCATCATCCACTCTAGGATGTACCAACTTATGTTTTCTCTCAACAAATCTAGCCAACTAGTAATCCATCTCCTCTTCATTCCCCTTAGGTGCAACAATAGCATACACATGTCCTGCAAAAATAAATACAAAATTCAATAAAGAGTGACTTATAAATAATTCACATATAAACATGCATACATACAAAATTCAACTCAATAAATAGTGTACCTTCTTCTACAAGATCCAAAACATGATCACAATCATCCGATGTGAACACTTGATTATCTTCAATTGTTGTTCCATGTTGAACATGTGTCGATGTAGGTGTTAAGGCTCTTTGTTGCCATTGTTTGACCCATTCCATATTTTCAAATGCCTCCCAATCACCTACAATACAAAATCGACAAAAGAATGCCAACTCCCTTGTCCATATTATCCATGTGTTTGCATTTGAACTCTTAAACGAATGCCATTTTGCAGATCCATTAATTGTTTCACAATCTTTTTGAGAAAAAATATCATTTTCTTTAACTAACCAAAAGAAGCGTTGAATTATTGAGCTCTCACTTGCTCTTGTAGATAATTTGGTATTGCGCCAATCTACAATTACACGTGCATCTCTAAATTTCACAGCATCCTCAAATTTTAGTTGTTCTCTAGCAAGAGCTCTTTTCACACATGCACCTGCTCCATCGTGTTCTCCCTTACCATGACCAACTTTAAAAAAATTCCATATGTGATGGATATTATTTTCCTTATGAACTCTACATAACCAATCAAACATTCTATCATTTTTGAATTGACCCGTGCAATTATCTAACCATATGAGATGTTCTAGCATTTGAATTCCTCTCTCTTTTAAATTTTTATAAAATATATCAAAACAATATTGTACAAACTCAAATGAATGTAATCGATTATCACTTACATAAAAATGGCACTCTCTCAAAAAAAATCTATTATCTTTTGTACTATATTTTGCATGTCTATAAACAATGTGAGCAAATATAGCTACTTTCATTGAATTATAATTTACTGTGATTGAATTTCTTCTTGTGGAGCAAGAGTATAATTTTCAGCAAAATCAACAACTGACAATATAGTTCCAATTGGGAATGTGTTTTTACATAAACAAAATTGATTATCAAGCCAATGGGAATTTTGAGAGTGTTGAACATATTTAGGTACAAACTTATATTTAAATTCATTAATAAAAGCATGCACGCTAACTTTTTCCATAATTAGGTCAACATGTTTTCCAGTTTTTCCATCTTTTAAAGAATGCTCAACATTTTTAATTTTTTTTACATCCACTAATTGTTGTCCAAATTCATCTAAATTACTTTCATGCTACATTCTCCTAATAATGAAAAGTTACCGCATCTATCACATTCTCTATAAATGCATGCTTTTAAAAAAAATGAGTTTCCATTTAAAGAGGGATCACAAAACAAATCAGCTATAAAATCTTTGATTCTTTTAGGTGGCATATTAATACCACAAATTTCTTGCATAATTTGGTTAGCATGTGCATTTTATATATCAAAATATATCATAATAATAACGAAATTGTACATGAGTCTTACAACAACAAGAGATTCATTGCTTATTAATTCTAACATACCAAGGTTTACACTTTTTTAATGATCTTTGACTCATGTTAATATTCAATGGTAAGATTGAAGCATCTAATTTTTTTTATATAATTCAGTTTGAGTCATATCTAAGAGATGCTTTGGATGAGGTTCACAAATTTTGGAACCCACCCTTAATTTTAAGATATCTCTAATGTTAGGTGATACTCTTGTATTATCATGCCAAAATTTATCAATTAAGATTTAATTTCATTAGTTAATTTCATGTATGATCTTGGGAGTCTACCACTAAAACTCCAACATTGATTAATAGGATCATTTTCAATACTTCCTCTTCTTTTAGCAGCTCTTATCAAAGTTCTAGGATTTACTTTTACACATTTACTAATATTAACATTCTTTTATTTCAATTTTTTTTTCAACTAGAGTAGTTGTTATTGCACGATGAGCCGCATTCTTATCTTTCGATCAAATTTTATTACCAGTAAAATCAATAGCATTAGCAACACTAGATATGACTTGTTCTACTAAATCATCTTTCTTTTTTGGTTTTACAAAAACACGTAATTTTTTCATCACTTTTCTCATTTTCAACATTCTCATCAATTGCACCATGAGTTGACATTGGAATCCTAATTTATTTCTATAAAAAGACATGTTATATATTCTATTTCCATAATTTCTAATTTGTCTCCAAGAAACTTTACCATGAAGGTTATCTAGCACATCCGTTTCAATTGTAAAAAAAACATTTTCACCTTCATCCATAGAAGGAGTTTCATTTTCATTCACACAAAGGGTTTCATTTTCATTTTCAAATGTAAAAGGGAAATCATTCTCATTTTCATCAATATGAGGGATTTCATTCTCATTTTCTTCAATATTAGGGATTTCATTCTCATTTGCATTCTCATAAGATATAATTTCATCATTTTTTTGTTTTTTGCATTTCTTCAACTCTAGTATTATTGATCTCATCAATGGTGTATCAAACTTCATGTAAACAAGCAATATCAATATTATTAAAACTTGGTTTTGAACACATACCTGGATAGATTGTTTGAATAGGTGCATTTTCCATATCATTGGGAGATGGATTTGAAGACATGCCTGAAGTTGTTTGCATATCATTCAAAGTTGAAATTGAAGGCATAGTTAGGTTTGTCTCCGTAATTGCATTTTATTCCATATTCATCATCTCCACATTTGTATCATCTACATTCATTTCATCATTCATTGCTTTCTCTTCAAACTTCTTGGAACTAGGTACTTCCAAATCTTTCATTTGATGAATCCTCTCTCCTTTCCCTTTGTCTTTTTGCCTCCTTATCTTTATTTGTTTGAATTTCTTCAGGTGTCATTAACTTTCTACATCTTTTTTTTTGTCTTTGCTTATCACCCATGGTTACCAAACCCTCTTTGATGAAAAAAACAATAATTCAAGAAACCTATTTTCAAATTGCCACCTCCTTCAAATATTCAAATTAAACTATGTACTATGAAGATCACTTTTTCTAGAAACTCTGAAGTACAAAAACATCATGAGTACATCCAAAAATTATCTTTTTCCAAATCTTCTTGTAAAAAGTTCTTGTACTTGATTCCACTTTAGAAAACTCAACCTGCACTTTGTCTCTTCCAACAATTTGAATAGAATATGCCCTGCACAAGACAAATTTGCAATAAAAATTGCAAAAAATGACACTTTCAGACCGTACTACAGAAAAGGAATGTTGCAAGAAAATCATTTTTTACCAGTATTTTCTAAATTAGGGGAAAATGGATATATTAGAAATGCATACACATTATGAAACGTGTACGCATTATTTTTTAGGAATGTATATGCATTTCATAACACATACGTGTTACCTTTACCCAACAGGTAAATAGATAATGTGTATGCATTATGAAACATGTACGTGTTTCATTTAAATAACACGTATATGTTTTTGTAACGTGTACGCGTTATTTAAAAGTTGAATTTCCATACCACATCCAACCTTGGTTTTAGGCTTGGAAATCTAAGCCTTGGCCTTTGACCTGCAACTAAAAAACTAAGGAAAATTGAAGAAGAATGTCCAACTTTGACAACATGGTTGATGGACTTCTTTTCTGAATCAATCTATAAAAGTAAAACCCATTAGAGAACACAGTGTCTAATTTCCAAATATATAATTTTTATTAAGATTGGATTATGTTTTCTATTTTTAATTAATTTCTAAGAAAACTAGTCCTTAAACTTGAAATATCAGGCTTTTTTGTTTTTTAATAACTTTTTTTGGGTTAAGTTTCTTGTAAAAAAAATTATATGGCATCAAACATAAAAAAATTCCCTACACAATGAAAAAAATAGAGTCAAAAAATGTTTAGTTTAGGTCCAATTATGCTGTTTGTACATGTTGATTTTTAAAAACAACAATTAAGGTGAATAAAAATTTAATAAAAATATATATATATTCAACCAAAAATTACAAAAAAAAATCAACATCAAACTTCATGTTATTATCTCTCTTTTTTAAAAAGGAATTATCAAAATACTTTTATTTGGGTCAAAAAGTGTTGTTTGTACACGTGTTTGGTATGGCAAAAAAACAAGGACTTTTGAAAAGTGGTTTTTATAGATCCCTATCAAAATTTAATTTCTATAATCTAGGTATTTGAATAATTTACATATTTGGAGACTAGATTCAAAATTATAAATTTCATATTACTAACCTTTTTTAAGATTCATTGTGTAAGTGCCTCAAATTTTCAGTCCAAGTGTGACAAATTCTAAAAAACAGCAAAAAACTTCCACTTTTTGAGCTTTTTGTACCCAACTTCTTGCATCAGCCCTACATTACATGTACATGTATATGTGTATGTACCTTCATATACATATACATGTACATGTATATGTATATGTATATAAAAATATGTAATCTAATTATTGAAACTCATAAAATAAGTGGAAGAAAACAGATAAATATATTGTATGTTGTGATATGATTACATAATGGATAATGCTCATTTGAACAACTAAGTCAAAACTAAATATTATGTATGGCTGAAAATAGTGTAGACACTAAGTACATAAATATAAAAGAGTATATTGAATAATGAAACAAACAACATAAATGTAAATCTGGTATACTGATAAATAAAAACATGAATTTAGTTATTCTGAGTGTACCAACATGAATAAGCTCCCTTTTAAGAGGAATGTGCATAGGTTGCCTTAATAAGATTTGAATTTTGTAGAGGATATACAAGGAATTCCCTCTTATAAAATCATTGGAATTTTCAAATTGAATCTTCATGGGAAACAATATGTCATTTCATTTTGCAGTGGCCAATTATGCCTAAGTTCTGTCGTGGCTTATAGGAAATAAATTTTATATTTGGTGTAATTGAAAAAATGGGTGGCTTGCATAAATTCAATTGTACATATGAATTATAATATGTTTTATGTTTTGTTAAAATTATGAAGGTGAATTTTGTAGAGGATATGCAGTGAAAGCATAGGAGAATTTGTAATGAAAATGACACTAGAAATTGCCTCTTATAAAATCATTCAAATGTGTATATTGAATGCATTGAATTGTGGTGATTGACGTTCACATTTTTATTTTCCTGCCAAACAATGGTGTGTTGAATGAAAAAAGGCCTATTTACAATTATCATTTAACCTATTTCAAGTTACGTTTGTATGTAGGCCCGATAAAAATATCACGTGGGCCGCTAGGAGGTGATCACTTTAATCTCAACCTCATCACATTACAGTGTTATCCATGTGCCCCATATTCCTTCATCAAATCAAGCGTATGAGTTAACCACATTCCATATAAGCCTTCATCAAACCACGTCTATGTGTTAACCTAAGCGCAGGTTGGTGGGAAACTTTAAGCCATATACTCATCATCTCCCACAGTTTCCTTCCTCATTTTCACCTTTATTATCCATATAAGATTATACACATATCTACATATATATAATTACATATGTTAAAGTCCATGTCATGAAACTGTACATGGCATGTAATTTCTTTCCATTTCCTCTTTCAGGTGTCAAAATATATTTTCAACAATTTAAAACCATAATATGTTGGTAATGAGTTTTCCCTAGCATTATGGAGTCTAGTGTGGTACAACCAAGGCCTTTACATGCATTTCATTTGGAGTTGTGGGTTGTTCAATTCTCCAGTGATGGTATGATGAAAGCAAGCCCCCTTTCTCAGGTTTTGTTGACGTTTTAGTTGTTATAGTTGGTTTTAATGATAGCGAGTTAAATGCTTTCTATTTATTTGCACATACAAGCTCTTTTGAATGGAAACAAGATTTCTCTTATGACATTTTTTATGTCCAGGCTAATAAAGCAAAAGGGGGAGCCTAGGCCTTGACAAAGAGGAATTCCCATGATCATGTTGTTGGTAACATCTCTGAGTGGGTTTAGTTTAATTTGTTGAAGATAGGTATCATATATTGCAAAATATTTTGGTCTCACATCAATGACATGAATGTAAAGATTGCATTTGTGACTTATATGAATGTGTGTGTGTGTACACATATGCAATATAAATAGTAATAACACAATTACTGCCATTAGCAGGGGAATACTTTAGAATATGTCTGACATGGTAAAATGGTTCAACTCAGTATCTCCAGATCATTTGCTAAACACCATTTCTTCAAGAGGATCAAACCTATTGGAGTGAATTTTCCAATGCTAGTTCAACACATTCATTGTGATGTCAACCTTCAACCCATTTACCCCCTCACCCTATATTCGTCACCTAGTTCTACTTTCTAGCTATGGCACTTTAAATACCTTAATATAGATGGAGTGAAAATTATAGTGGTAGTATAGACACTAAATCTGGATGTTGGCACTAATTGAATTATGATCATGAGTTAAATAATCTAGAAAATAATTTATTACAAAAATATGTAAATTTACATTTTAGAGAATCTAGTTCTCCTGGGGCCTAGAGAACAAATCCAAGTCTAAATAATTTGTGACATATATCAAAATTTGAAATATAATGAATGTCAGATGTCTATGGTATGTTTGTAAATCATTTTCTTATAATATTTGTCAAATAATGCATAAATTTTATTTGTTAGTTAGATTCAAACATTTTCAAACATATTTGAAATTTTGAACTTTGGTGAAATCGTCAACTTCATAAATTGACCAAAGTTCATGAACCTTGTTACTGTGATGCTTGGTTAAAAAATATTCAGAGAAGAATGCTATAATTAATGTAAGTGCTCAATTTGGGTGTGTATCAAATTTTGAATACTATGGACATTGGATGTTTAAATATTTCTTTTATATCATTTTCATATTTTTTTTGTTGATTATACGTAAATTTTGTATGTCATATAAATTCAAAAAAATTCAAAGCTCCTTGAAATACCAACGTGAATACTTCTGTATGAAATAAGTTTATTTCACTATTGAGGAGAGGAGTGGCGGCTACCCCATTTTATTTTCACACAACTACGGACTTGATAGTTTTGGTTTACTTTATTTTTCTTCCACTAGTGTCATTTATAATATACTCTATGCTGGTTATGCAGGAAAATCCCAAGGTATTAATTTGGTTTTTTCAACCACACAGAGCCATTGGATTCAGGATAGCTCACGGGATTCACTGTCAACATGCTACTTAGTTATAAACTATCTTTCTATGCATTCATACTGCGAAAACATTTTTTTCTTTTCTTTTGTGTTTAAATAACAATAACCCATTTTCCTTCTAGGCAACACATTAACTAACACCCAAATTCATGTGTGAACATTCATAGTCATTCTCTAATTCCTACTATTTCTTGCAATAGAGATGTAACTATATTCTCTCCCTAATAATATAGGGACAAATAGTTGTATACCCATCATATTTTTAATGCTTAAAATGTAGGGATTCGAAACCCCATTAACCTATATCCTAAAACCCCTCAATAATTTTGGGAAAAATATGAAAACACAAAAAAATTATGATTATACCGACGTTTGACAATAACCCAATAATTTTCATGATTATTCTTGGTCAAAATTATTTCAATGTTCTGTTTATATCACATTACATGAGATTAGTTCATAGAATAATGTCAACAGAAATCATAGTGCTCAAACACCGTCGACGGCAAAAAAAACCCACTGTTGAACAAGCAATCTTGCAGGTGAAGAGAGGTGGAGACGTTTTATGTAGCTCCATATAAGATTAAATTAAAAAATCTTTGAAGATTAAGTTCAAGATTATATACCCAATAAATTTCATGATTATACTTGGTCAAAATTCAATCAATGTTATGTTTAAATCACATTACATGTGATTACTTCATAGAATAATGTCAAAAAAAGGCATAGCAGTCAAACCGTCAATGCCATAAATAGAATAATTTATGAGGGATCATTTTTCTACTAGTCACATGTAAATAGAAATGATTGCAGTCAAACCTGTAATGACATACACATAAATGATTTTAAAACATGCCAAAATGCACTCAAACACCGTCAAACCCAACAAAAATCCATTGTTGAACAAGCAATCTTGCAAGTGAAGAGAGGTGGAGACATTACCTACAACAGAAGGGATCCGAAGGATGTCACCATGGTCGCAGAGCAGAAGTCAACGGCGGGAGAGAGGAGGAAGCCATGAAAATTCTAGAAAGAAACTGCAGGAGATGATGAGTTTAGGGCTTAAAGTTGCCCAACAACTTGCAGTTAGGTTAACACATAGGCGTGGTTTGATGAAGGCTTATGGGGCACGTGGTTAAGTCATACACATAGTTTGATGAATGCATATGGGGCATGTGGATAAAATTTTAATGTGATGAGGTTGAGATTAAAGGGACCACCTCCTAGCAAACCCACATGATATTTTGATCAGGCCCACATACAAACGTAACTTGAAATCTAGGTTAATTGATAATTGTAAATAGGCATTTTTTTTTTTGGAATTGTAATGAATGGGTATGGGCAAAATAATGAAGATGTAGGGGATGGAGGTAAAAAAACCCCTTTTTTTACCACCTTTTTTTTTACGGGTTCCACAAGGTGTGTTTTAAATACTTGGAAGCCAATTTTTTCTTTTTAAGGTCCTAACTCGAGGTTACAAAGAAGCCCAAAAAAAAAAATTAAAATCTGACCTATTTTGCAATCTTCACAAATGCACAAAGTTAGCCCTGATGACTACTGGTACGTTTCCCCTACATGTGCAAACATCAAACACCATAAAATTAAAGTCAAAAATATGGAATGTGTGCTCAAATTTAGGGTTATAGGAATGAACAACAAAGGAGTACCATGGGCAGAGTTAAATTGTGAAATTGTTAGTGTATTTAATGGGATCACAATCGCTCACCAATATTAATTAGGGAGAGGATCCAATAGTTGTGCATGCTAACTTCTTGCTTCTAATTATCCTACGTGGAAATTTCAAATCACTCCCAATTTTTTACAACTTACTTGGCAATTCCCCTGCTTATAACTAGGTTTTAGGGCCACATCATCAAATATGATGCCACATCAGCATGTTTTTTTTCAAAGTGTCCAAAAAGGCCAAAAAAAAAGTGAGACCAATACTTGTGCATTTACAACATGTTTTATTGAGTGTTGATGTGGAATCACATGATTGGTTGCTTTTTAGATCATAAGAAAACATTTTGTTTAATTATGGGTAGTCATCATCAACACTAACAACTTTAAAGTCACAACTATCCATCCAATATTGTTAAAAATATTAGGCATTTTATACACAAATGCTATCACAACTATTGGAACATGGGAACAACTTTAAAGTCACAACTATTGGTCCAATATTGTTAAAAATATTAGACATTTTATAAACAAATGCTATCACAACTATTAGAACATGTTCAAGTACTAGGTCATTTCCCCTACATATATGGGGTGCTCGCTATTATGTGCAAGGCATCATATCACGATTCAGTGATGGGACCTACAAGAGCTATTCACTTAATTGTAGTGTTTTTCATGTGTCACAATTTTGGGACAATCAATTTTAATTTATTTTAATGGATTTGTACTTTCTAGATATTTTTGTAAAATTTATCTCATAGCATATTAATCTATTGATCCATGTATAATTAATGTAGCCTTTGTCAGTTACTTTTTAACTTTTTTAATTCCCATAAATCTATAAACATTATTTTAGTTCATCCTTCTTAATGTGTTGATTGTAATATTAAATTACCTATTTTTATTTCACTTAAATATTTTACTAGTTTATTAGTTAATTATATTTTACTAGCAATTCTTTTTTAGCTTCCTTATAATCTATAGATATCATATTAGTTTATTTAAAAATGCATTGGTTTCAATTAATAATATTTAGTTAATTATATTAATCTATAGTATTTTAGCTCATAGCATATTAATGTATTATTCTAAATAAAACATAATTAGTATATGTAAAGATTAATTGATTTCTTAGATTACTACTTTCTATACCTTGAATCACTTTATATTCCTTTGAATCACTACTTTCTTTCATATTCAATCTATATTTACCTATATTATTTGCAATAGGTATATTTTTTACTAATTTATAATAAATCTATATATCTATTTATGCATATTTGATTTATAAATTCAATTATATTATATAAATAACTTTAATTTTTACACATAATTATAACTAATATAATATACTGTTTTTATTTATTTTTAAACATATTTTAAATGTTTGCACTCTTTTTATAACTTAAATATTTTCACATTAATATAGGCCATTTTTTATTATTTTTATTTTATTAAATAAAGGAATTGTAAATGTTTGTAATTAATATTTTTATCAATCAATTTAACTTTTCCTCCTTTTACCATCCTTCCAACCTACCCTCTCTACCTCTTGCATCATTTTTTGATCTCTCTCGTCCCCTCCCACACCTCATTTTTTCTTAAGGTCAATTTTGCAATCCCATTCCTTATTGTCGTCTTCCTGATGATGGATCACTGAGTGTGATTCAAAATGTTGACTCTAAAAAGACATACACAGTTAAAACCAAAAGAACTCATAAATGGTATTTGTACTTGCTTACCAATTTGTTTTAGACCACATAATGGGGATTTTATTAGGCTATTGTAAATCAACATGATGAACATTTTGAGTTATAGTTCATATGGAATAGCTAGGACTCAAACTTAGGAACTTCCATTTGTTGTTGGAGTACTTGACCAACTAACCTATTGGACCCTCTTTCCAACAAAACAATGGTTTCCGTACAACTTTATTTTCCACCAAAGTAATTGAGGGAAATAAGGATTTGTTGAACACCAAGATTTTCACTATCTTTATAATGTGTATGGAAAGCGAGAATAAATTTCTTCAAAATGTGAAAGATTCCCTTTGTTTGTGTGTAGAAAGAGCTCACCAATTTTCACTCATAGTATAAGATATTTTTTACAATTCATTCCTCAAATTCCACGCTTTATTATAGATTCCACCTATGCATACAATATGATGACTCCAACTAAACAAAATGATTGTGATAAAGTGTCTAAAAAATACAAGGAGTTTTATGATGGTGAGAGAAATCGCTAATGATATATATAACACAACCAAGTTCATAAGAGCTTTCATTAAGTTTATTTTTCAAAATCTAATGCACTCCATGGTAGCGAAAAGTGTGGGTTTAGCTTAGAACACACCCTAATCTTTGATCTTTTAGGTGGTAGATATGGATATGTTCCTTTCACCAATAGTGCCCATTCCCATTCAAACAACACTCATCGTTAATGTTCAAATTCAAAATATGTTCTTCATGAATATTTTTTTGTCTGCAAAAGATTGGTGGATGTACACGAGTATTTGATCACATAAAACAACATATACTAGACATCTCATAGAAAACTATTACTATAGTCAATATAAGACATGGGTGTCATCACTATGTAGTCACACCATTTCACCATATGTAACAAACAAGTTTCCAACCCAATTAGTTTTTATTTTCTATCATACTCCTAAACTATGTGAAAATAGGAGATAACAATCCCAATGTTTTACTCTTTGATTTTACCTACGTTTTATCCCACATGTGAATATTTCATGTTTACCAACATAAAAGCAATAAAAAATTTCTTTTCTAATTCAAATAACAAGATGCACATTCGGTTAGTATTGGCATGGTGTGATGGTTTATAGGTGGCATTGTTGTTCTTGCCACCAAGGTTCAAACCCCTTTGGGGTGGTATTGTTGAATGGTTGTATCTGGTTCATAGCTTTGGTCAAAAGTGTTTACTCCTTGAATAAAAAAAACAAGATGCACATTTGAAATAATCCCATTTCAAACTCCCATTGCATTTCTAAAGAAACATTACATATTCCCAAGTAACGATTTTATATTACATAATCCCATGTAATGATAACATTTTTCCATTTACAATTTCCAAAAGGATAGTGATACATGCATACATACATATAGCTTCCAAGATATTAATGAAACAGAGTAAAAATGGTCCAAATGTCCCTTCCTGGGCATACATCCTCAAATTTCAGCTGCCAATTGTAAGGAGAGTATCACTCAAGCGATTTTCTACCAAACACAGACTTATTGTGGTCCCTTGCACATCTACCTAACTGGTAAGATGGCCTACCCTTTGATGAAGAAATTGGTCTAGTAACCCCATAATACTAGCCTTCCTAAGCATGGTGTTGTGTCCTACATAACTAGAGCTAACATACATCAGCTACAAACTACATGCATGACATTCTCATTCTATTTATGCAAACTTGGCTCATAGTTAACCAACAAGTGTAATTAGTGGCTACTTACACTACTTTGGCCAAAGATTTCATATACATATATACAATCACTCAGTACTTCAAGCGTAGTCATATGTTCACCCACCCCTTAGCTGAATTTGGTAAATGACCAGACATACTATTTTCAATCATAACATAATTTTAACCTAAAAGGTGATGACATAACTAAGTGACCAACTATGTTACTCCCATCTATTGATTTATCCCCATCCCAAGAACAACCAAAATAACCACATGGGTAAACATAATGTCACAAAATGACAATTTATTTATAGCACTTGAATGCAACATCATTTCCCATACCTCATGATTTGTTCCAAAAGTATGATTCACTCACAACATTAAATGACTCCATTTCAAAAGTATAATCGACAATCAAGTGATCAATTTGACCAGATAGGTTAATCCCAACCTATGGCTCGACAATCAAAGAGTAATGCAAAAATGAAGTGATCTTAACAATCATGAAACCTCTCTTTCAATATGACTCAAATATTCACATGTTTGTAATGTTCACTACTTTCATATCTAATTTGGAGGATATTATCATCTTGAGAGGATTTTGTTTTTTTACACCTATAAGTCCTCTTCATAATATGGCTTTGGGTTGCCAAAACGTAAGTCTTCTTCTAGAATTCTATGAATAGGAATAGACTCTTAGTCGGGTATAAGAAAATAGCATAATCAAAAAGTACGTTTTTCAACCCTATTGTTGAATATCAATATAACAATCAAGTGTACACCCTAACCCTAGGGTTTAGACTATTTTCCTACTTTCAAGGAAATATGAGTAACCATTCAAGGATAAACTACAAACATGGTTTGCACAACATCATATCTTATCAATGAAGACATAATTCATCTAACTTGCTATCATTCTTGTGCATTACTAACATCATAATTCATGCAAGAAGAATAGGTAACATGCAATCAACATATTCATATACCTTCTAGATAGCTATACAAACATGATGATCATAATAATTATATATAGGTACCATACTATTACAATATCCAAAACAACTTATTTCTAATCTATCCATATTCACAAGCTTGCTTAACAAATATGGTAGGCAATTATAACTTGCTCAAGCACTTGCATTAATTCAATGAAAATAAATTTCATAATAGTTGAAAGAATAATAGTAAGAAAGACTAGAATGCCTGGAATTATAGCTCCCAATGAAGAAACTACCTTCTAATCTTAATTCCCATGGCCACACTTGTTGCTCCTTCTATAACCAGACTATCTCCAATTCTAGCCTCTATCCAATCTCTCATAACTCTCAACAAATTAAAAACTCTCAAAGAAATCTCTCTTTTCTCACTATTGCACACAACAATGAATTGCATAGAAAAAATAAAACAAAAAAACTCTTAAAGATTGAATGAAAAGAATGGATTCCCAAAAGGTTAAGAGGCTACCTCTATTTATACTAAAATTTGAGAAACTGTAAGGCCCCTCCCTTTATATCAGTTTCATAGACTTTTATTCTAAACTTATACTAAGTTGTTGTGTGGATTAAGGGAGCATCATTTAGATGATACATGATCCAGCTCTGTGTTTGAGTTCCACTATACTTTTAGTGACCATTTGATTCTAAGAGAAGATTAGTTCAATTCTAATGTGGATGCTTCTATTAAGGTATATGAATAAATCTACATGGATAGATACTATAATTTTTCATGCTATACTATGTTGCTAAGGTTCCCTAGTAATAAAGCTCCTTTCTTATCATTTGACTCATGTTGATTTTGAATGTCTCCTATAGTACTCACTTGAGGTTCCTCATATCAAGTATTATGAATAAAGTCACTAAAGGAGCCTTAGAGATTCTAGTAAATATAGCAGATGCAGATTTGATCCTTATGGTACTATTTAATTAAGGGATATTAAGATAATAAGTAAATAATGATAGATGAAGAGTCTTAGAGTCTTTTCTACTTTTGTGTTGTGATATATCATTGAATTATGATCTACAGTTAAATTAGAACATCATACCTTTACTTATAGTGAGGAAATGTTAATAAAGAATTAATCTAATAAGGATGAATAAACCTAGCTTTAGTTAGATTAATATCATGTTGGCAATTTGATTGTCATTGAGGTCAACAAGGGCACCTCATTAAGGTCGAAAGGAGATTTGAGTGATATCAAATTAGGAGTTGTTTTTTGAGGTCAAAAGGATTGCATAGGGTTGTTAATGATTCATTAGCCTTAGGGTGTCATTATAGCAAGCCTTGAAGAGTTCCAAAAGTTTAGACTTCAGACCATAGGCTTACCTATGTTGTTTGCTAAAGAGGAAAGAGTTAGTCAATTTTTAGATAGTCTGACTAGGCTTCGAACTTCAGGCTTGAGGCTTACTCCCTGTTGAAAGGTATCAGACTTTGGGCTTTGGTCATACCTTATACAAAATACATCAAAGTATGAAGAATGTTTGAGTTAAGTCCAAAATGGCTAGGGATAGCTAGGTTAAGTTCCCTATGGGGCATTGAAGATCATCCCTAAGCCTTAGGCCTTAACATAATTTTAAGTATGAAGTAAGTTGGAGTCAAGTTCAAAAGGGCATCAAATATCGGGCTTTGTCCATACCTCATACAAATTGCACAAAGGAAAAGTAAGTTTTCATGTGTTAAGTCCAAAAAGGTGTTGGGAATTGGGAATCAGTGTTAAGGCTTACGCCTTAACTAAATGTTAAGAAAGTGATGAAAGAAGTATGAGGGAGACCCAAACCCTAACACCCAAAATGGTGTCAAAGTTTGCAGGTCAGCTTTGAAGTTTTATGCCTTAACAATTTAGCAAGCATGCAATAAGAAGAAATCCCAAGGGCCAAAACTCAAAAGGGCTAAATCTTGTAAAGGAAATGTTTGGGCATTGTGGTTGAGTAGGAAGGTTTATACATTATTAAAATGATGGTAAGTGGTAAGAGTTAAGGGAAAACCTCAACACCCTAGTTTCAGTGTTTGTGGGCCAATGTTAAGGCTTATGACTTAACAAGAAACAAAGGAAGGAGTAAGAGGTAACCCCAAACCCCAACACCCTAGTTTCAATGTTCGTGGGCCAATGTTAAGGCTTATGACTTAACAAGAAACAAAGGAAGGAGTAAGAGGTAACCCCAAACCCCGACACCCAAAATGGCTTTGTTGTTCATGGATTTAGTCATAAGGCCTATGCCTTATTAGTTTGTTGGTATGAGGTCAAAAGTATGTCTGAAGGCCAATACCCAAAAAGGTTAAGTCTGTTAATGCTTGGGATTATTTTGGACATCATGGGTTGCTAGGTTGGCTTACATATTAACACAAAGGCATGGAAGCAATAAGGTGGAAGAGAGAAGCCCAACATCTGACAAACTCATTCATGTTTTGGAGTTTGTGCTTCATTGTTTCGGTGGTTAGTTTGTGGTTCGCGATGGTGTAAAGGAAGGAAAATGGTAAAGGATAAGGCCAATGGTCAAACCTCGATAGGCATAAAGAGGGTTAGACATCGTAGTTTGATCTTGTTTCTTGAGTCCTTCAAATCATGTCAATCATGAGGTAAAAGGTAAAGGGTAAGGCCAATGGACAAATCCTGATAGGTGTAAAGAGCTTTGGACATTGTTGTTTGGGTTTGCTTGTTAAGCTCTACAATACAGCTCAAATATGAGGTAAGAGAGATTAATGACTCCCGACCCCCAATGGAAAGAAAGAATAAGATCATTGAAAATGAAGGATTAATTCTATAGGATGCTTGTGTTGACCAAAGTTGACCAGTGCAATTTTGTTAGAATAAGACACATGGAAGAAATCCATCATTTCAATTGATTGACATCGTCATTGTGAATCACTTAAAATTTATGATTGTATTTAAAGTGCAAGTCAAATCATATGGTTGTGATTAAAAGCAAGGCAAGTAAATAAGAAACGCTAGATCATGGCACAAATTTCAAGATCGATGGCTTGCATTTAAAGATTAGATTTTTTTCAGTGGCTAGGAAAATGGAATATTGGCACAAAAAATGATATGTTAGCACCAACTACATTCTTGTGTAGGAATGAAGGAAAAAAATGTCACCATTAATGTGAAAGTCAGCTATGTAAGCTGAAGGAGATCGAGCAAAAAAAAGGGATAGCATTTAATACAAAAAAAAACTAGATTTGGGGATGCCAGAAATTGCAAGTGGCAGGATTTTTGTTCAGGGTGCACAGCTTGAGGGGAAGAAGTTGGTCAAGGAAGAAAAGAGGAGTGGCTAGGCATGCCACATTTTCCAAGCAGTGGAGGTTGGAATGCAAAGAATCACACTGCCATTTTATATTTATTGTATGACTGAAGTTCGATATTCAAGTTTTCATGGAGGAAAAAGGATTTGTGGAGTAGAAGAAAGGGCTCAAGACCCTGTATCGAGCCTTGGAGAATATTTGTGTAGGTATGGGTGTCTATCTTTAGCTAATTTTAATCATACCCACTTGGTATTTGAGTACATGTATCCATGCATTTGTGTGTTGAACCATATCGTGTGTATTGAGAGCATTAGTTGTGTATTATGTACATTGATTATAGTGGGGGTAATCTATGGGAGTTTTTGTTTATACCTAGATCATATCTATGAGTGTTTCAGTGGTGTAGGTGGATGATCTCACTATACGTAAACTATACATATGCTTTATTGGGAATATTGAATTCATTGGGTAATTCTTATTGTTGCTAAAATCTATAGCTTGGCCAACAAATTTTACTACTGAGTAGTAGTTACCATTAGGATTTTAGGCTTAATTTTGAGATAATAAATTTTGCAGAAGGTTGAAAACCTATCAATCCTATTGATGTAATCTTTATGTTTTGGAGTGAGATTAGAATTTTGGCTTCCTCGACCATTCCATTGGTCTCTAGCTAAACCCTTGTCCATAAGCCATTGTACAATGATTTTAATGTTATCCCTAAATGAATAGAGCTTGGGTTTCTACGTCCCTTTTAGTCTTCAAATACCAATAACAGTGAAATGAAATAAAATGTGTTAAGATGCTTTCATATTGTTTAGAACATAGAGCACACCCACTTTCCAATTTAATTCAAGGATAACCCTAGAGATCTCAAACTAATGAGGGGTTCACCACCAAGCTAGGGCTTGGAAAAATAAATGAAATGCAAGATATAATACCTAAACCTAATATGGTGTAATATTTCACTAAATGACCTAGAAATGCAAATGAAACAAAACAAAAAGTTGCAAGATGGAATGTATGCACCTGGAAATTTGAAGAAGACTTGAATGAGCTCTGAAACACTAAAAAATCTGAAATTTTGACCCACTAGTCCAATCATATGCCAATTTGGGAAAATCAGTCCCAAATCCAGGTTTCTGAGGTTTCTGGAAAAAGGGTATCTAAATCTGCAAAGATCTTGAAAAATGCTTGTAGTGGGACTCATTTTCCACTTTTGGTGAATTAGTCTCGTTCCACTTTTTTGAGAATTCAAAGTTCAAATCTACTCTTCAACACATGCTCTTTTCTCCCAAATTTATTTTTGGATCCAAATCTATGAAAAGACTTGCAAAAAAAAATAGACTTGATTTGATGATGGGGGGTTTCCTCAGTCAAACCCCTAGTTTGGTAATTAAACCTTGACATAAACAATGAAATATGCATGTAAATAGGAATGTAAGCCCTAATCTTAAGTGTATCTAAGATTAGGAAATTTGAAATGCAATGAAACCTAATTCTAACGTATAATGATGAGATGCATGAATGAAATATGACAATGAATGACTTGCTTTGAGAGATCTCTAATCACTCAAATGAGCCTCAATAATGCTTGTACCTTCCTTAGGCTGAATGTAGAGTGATAATGGAGGATGGAATCACTTAGGAAACAAGTCATTAGGCTTGGCTTGATGGCTAGTTGCATCTCCCAACCTAGAATCTATCATGATTCACCATAGACAACCATGATCAACCCTTGACAATGCTAGATCTTGAATGAAAGTGAGCTTGAAGACCTACAAAAACACTTTAATGTTCCTCCAAAGCTTCAAATTTGCTTGCTTTTGCAACTTGAATGCTCTTATGAAAGAATTCTTGAAAACTCTTGAATGCTTGGATCTTGAAATTTCTCTTGAAAATGCTTGCTTGGATAAAAAAATGACTTAGGAGCTTACTTATATATGCATTCATTAACACCTAATTTACCATTATTCAAATCTAAAAATTTGACATCAACCAAAAATTTGAATTAAAAAAGTTATTTTCCCACTCAAACCCTAAAAAAGCCCCAAATGGGACTCATTCACCACTTCTGGCGAATGGGTCCCACCTAGGGTGACTCATCCAACCAAGGTAGTGAATGAGTCCCACCCTAGATTTTTGAGGTGGTTTTTTAGATTTTATTTATTTTTTGATGATTTTGTTGGGTTTTTATTTGAAATAAGCCTCGACATCCAAAATAATGGGTCTTAGGGGCCTATTAATGATAAATTAAAGGGTAATTAATGTAAGGGTACTAAAATAGGTCCAGATTAAATGAGAAATTACCCTATCTCCAAGAAGGGGGTCAATTTCGTCATTACAAACAGTGATTTATATATAAGCTTTTGATACATAATAACTAGTAAGAATAATGGGTGTTGGAATGCTCTATTTAGCAAAATTTGAGTATCACACTCATGGAACTATTTCATAGTTAGATAAATATTGTCTTCAAACACCATTTTATATTATCTGAATGGAAGACCCCATTTCATCATCATGGGGTTAAAATATTTCTTGCTTTAGGAGGCTAGAGTTCATGAGGCTTCATGATGCCAATATGGTCAGGAGGCGAGCAAGTTTGATTCTTAGAGCTATCTTATTGCTGTAAATTATATTGTGGTTAGAGATGGACATCAAACTTTTCACTTAACTAGAACTGCAGCCATGAAGTGAAGCAGATATTAAGTACAAACATTAAATTAAATTGTGTAAGCGTGATGTGTTTTGTTTATGAATAAACTATTTTTTTAAACTGTGCCTATCCATATCTAGGTTTTAGACCTCTAGCCTCACCTAAGCGGGTGGAAACTAATGGTGAAACTATATGGGGTAAGAGAACCCTAGAAAGGGTTGTGTACCTACTCTTATATTCAATAATTAAAGGCATAAGATGAATTTTTGTAGAGAAATCTTTGAACCTAAGGGTTATACTCCTTGCATTAGTCAACTAGGTGTATGGAGGTTCAATTTCCTAGAAAGATTCAGTATGTGGATTGTTTCGTTAACCTTTCACCCCTTAATCTTATTAATGTCATATGGTGACCTTTATATGGTTGGATTAAAACCACAACTTCAATTATAATTATCTATTCAATATATGCTTTGGTTACCTTCATCCTAGACCAATTCTTGATTATCTATGTTGGAAAGTGGCCCTTGAGGGATGTTAAAATTAGGATTTCTAATCACTCCTCATAGTAGAAGGTGCCTTTATAGATTCACCATTGTTATTCTTAGTATTTACTACCATTTTGAGTTAGTGGTGTTTTAAACTTGGGTGCTATGTGTGATTGTTGGTCAATCAAATATGAGTTGGGTGAACTCAAGTTGTTGAACTATGGTTCCTTTATGAAGTATATACATAGGAAAGGCCATCGGAGATGAGCTCCTGAGGAATTAGGTCTGGCCCTAGGGTTTTCTCTCTTTTCATTACTTGAATTAATATTGATGTATTGTATTGGCATAGCTTGTTCCTTGATGGTGTCTTCTGGTCATGAATGTGTTTGTAGGACTAATTAGGCCTATCTTGATGATGTGAAACCCTTGTCTTCTCTTGAAATGCTATTGGAATTGTCTAAACAAATCAATTCCTTAACTAAATATCATAGTCTGTAATTTTGTTGTCATGGTTTTTATGAATTGTTTGTTGGGAAACAAAGTTTGGTGAGTTAGTCGCACATTGTAATCAAAATTTGAAATTTTTGTGTTGCCCTTAGCTTTTTTTTACTACAAAATTTTTTGGCATTAAATTTGATATCAAAGCACGATTACAACACCGGGATCTTGGGTTAGTGTTGTTTCCCTTTTCTTGTGCTTGTGTAAATTTACCTTGGGTGTTTATCTCTAGTTGTGGGGGATGGATAGAATGACGTTATGATGTCTTTCCTTTCCTTACTCTTTGATAATTTTGGTTTTGTAAAGTAAAAAAAGTATTTAAGGGCATTGAAATTCAATGCTCTTGCATGTATAATAAAATTGCTCTCTCAAAACTAAAGTTTTTCCTTTTTTGACCTTTCACAATTTTGTAAAAGATGAAAAGGGTAATCGATCGAAATGACTTTTCAAGGGTTTGGACCACACATGAGGGTAAGTAGGATTTTCCTTGTTTTTCATGCTTAGAGGGTGTGGGCTACAAAACATACAAGTTTGTAGGGTTTATCCCATGAATTGAGAGTAGTTGAATTCAAGGATAACAATTGACTCTAATTGGGGATCTTCCTTTGATCATCCTTTAAAATGATAGAAGGGAGAAGAATCCCAAACTCTAAGTGCCTTCATCCATCCATTGGACCATGGAGTTAGGTGAAAACAAGACCAAAATAAAAGATGGAAAAACTATACAAATATTTAAAAGCTTATCTGAGGCTTCATAGAGTGAACAGCTTCAGATGTTGTTCTTTGTGAGGAAATGAAAATGGTGTTCCATCTTGGTATGCCAAAAGAAAAATGTTCTCACCAAAAATTTGGTGAATTGTGAAAGGTCCTCTCCATAAGGAATTGAGACTTATGTGCATTCCCTTTGGTTTTCTTCTTTTATCCCATAATAGAAGGGTATGTGCAGGATCATCATGGAAAAAATAGGCCCTTAAGTGGCAAAAAATTCAGAAAAAATCAGTGTTAGGAAACTTGACATAAAAATTTGAATAAGTTATCTATATTATTTCAAAAATATGTAAGAATATCATTTTTAGAAAATTGAATGTAGTTTCTAAACTACTAGGTTTATTTAAAAATAAATAAAATCTATTTGGTGAAAATTTGAAATTTCAATGCAAAGTGTACTTAAATTCAAGGAAGAATAAGAAGTAGGTGTCTATCCGACCACCCTAACCATAATAAAATGATAATACTTTTTAAGATTTTATATATAAGTAGAGGACTATGTCTAGATGTGATGCATATTTTTTTGTAATTTTTTTCCAAGTAAATAATTAATTATTAAATTTTTTTTATTACAACTTTTAAAAAATATAAAAACTCGTATACTGACCTTTAACTCAAAACTTCATGAAATTTAATTTTTCTTTCTTTAATCCTATAGTATGTGAAGCATAGAATGTGATGCATGTTTCAGATTCAAAAAATGTGATACCGTTTGAAAGTTATAGATGTTTTTCAATCAGCCTATCGATCAAAACTTTAGTTGTAAAATTTCTAATAGAAAATGAATAATAATTATTTATTAAAATCAAATTAAAGCATAATTTATATTGGTGGAAATCTGAGAATCTCCTCTAAGAACTCTTTTCATTTCATCAATTTTGGGTATAAAAAAAGTCATCAACCACATACCCTACAAATACCCATAATATTGCCACTTTTTGGCCCATCATGATCCTGCACATACCCAGAACTTGATCTCCAACTTGGAAATCACAAGACTTTTCCTTTTTATCAAAAATCCTTTTGCCTTGGCTTTGATGTTCTGCAATGTGACCCACCACTTGTATGCACTTCTCCTCCAATTCAGCAAGGAACATGATGCGCTTATCAATGGAGTTGTCAAATTTTCATCTTCAATGTCCTTAGCCAATTTCAAAGTAGGAAATTCTAGTTTGATAGGAATTTCCACATTCAACCCATAAAAAAGCTGAAATGGACATGCCAATCACTCATTTGGGTGTAATACAATCTGCCCACATTGCATCATACAATGACTTGTGCCAAGACCTTTGATTCTCATCCACCAGCTTCTTGATAATGGTAAACAATTTTTTGTTACCCTATTCTGCTTAATTTGAATGGCTTCCACCCACTTGGTGAAGTAGTCAATAGCCATGACAACATATTTATGCCCTATACTTGATGGTGGGTTAATTGTGCCAATGAAATCTATACTCCACTACTAGAAGGGTTCTTCAATTACCACCGGCTTAAGGGGTAAAGTTGCCAATTTGGGATTCCCCACAAACTGTTAGCATAACTGACACTTACATACCCAATTGTATGTATCTTCAAAGAGTGTAGGACAATAGTATTTTTCTCTCAAAATCCTGCAAGCAATGACTGGTGCTAAAAATTTTCCTCCGCATGCTAAGTTGTGAAATGATTCCAACAACTTGGCTTGTTGCACTTTATCCACACAGCATAGAAAGGTTCCATCAAGACTCCTCTTATGCAAACTGTTATCCCAAAGAATGAAATTTGTAGCCTTTAGCTTGACTGTCCTATTTTCCTTGAATGATAGATGCTCAAGAAATTCTCCATAGGTGAGGAATTGTGTAATATTTAAATGCCATTCATCTGTCGTGCTTATAAACAACACTATAAGAACATCTTTAGTTTTTACTTCCTCATCATCAAATAGTTCTTTTGGTTTATTATCAACTATCAGCTAGCATAATCCCTTCCCACGAACCAACTTTGTGGGTTTAATTTCCATGTCGTATTCCCATATTTTAGAAATCCAATTGCCTCTCTTAGTTTCAGACTCTTGTTGAGTCAAGATGGACTTAACCATGGAATCTAACACTAATGCAACAACGTGAGAATTAAGGATGTAGAACTTGAAATGCTTAACTAATTTGACCATAGCATAAGAAACCTTTTCCATTGGTGAGTACTTAAGCTCATGAACTTTCAAAGGAAAACTCATGAATGCTAGAGGAGATTCAATCCCCTCATTGTTCTACTGCACTAGGATAGTGGATAGTGTATGTTCAAAAGTGTAACTATACATGATAAAGTCCTTTGTGTAGAATGGGTAGACTAAGACTAGAGCATGAGCAATAGACTCCTTAATATCATTAATATAGTGTTTCCCTCTGCATTCCAAAAAGAAATTTCTTACCTTTCATCATATCAATTATATTATGAGTCTTCTTTGTGAAGTCTGGAACAAACCTCCACAAGAAATTCACCTTCCCAAAGGATTCAATTGTCATCTTACTTAAAGGTAAAGTAAGACTTTGAATTGAATAGACCTGCTCGAGATCAATATTGATACCTTCCTTAAACACAATGTTTCCAAGGAGTTTACCTTTTATAACCCCAAAGATGGACTTCTTGGGGTTGAGGGGAAATCGTTCTTCCAACACCTCTCAAGAAGTTGCTGCAAGTGATGATAATGATCTTGATGTTTCTTTGAGAAGATTATAAATTCATCAAGATAAACCATAATGGACTTACCCATCACATCACGAAAGTCCAAGTCCATTTCTCTTTGAAACATATCACCAACATTGATCAAATCAAAAGGCATTGTGTGATAAGAAAGCATGCCCCAAGGAGTAGTGAAAGCATTTTTTTGTTGATCTTCTTCGCTCACCTCCACTTGATTGTACCCTAAAAAACCATCTAACATAGATAGCATTTTACATCCCGTCACTATTTATAATACTTGTTCCACTATCGGCAAAGGGAAATTATCCTTTAGTGACAATCGATTCAAGTTTTAGAAATCCACAAAAATGTGGATTTCCCTATTCTTTTTTGTACTAGAATAATGCTTGATATCCATGTTGAATGATGGATAGGAAATATGACCCTTGCATTAACAATTTTTTGAATCTTAGAAAGAATAGTACATAAAATCTTTGGATTATATTACTTCTTCTTTTTCTTGTGAGGCGTAGAACCCACCTTAAGGGGAATTTCATGTCAAACCTCCTTTAGATGAAAAGATTTTAAGTCCTCATAATAATAAGCAAGTACATCCATGCACTGCCAAAAGAGCTATCAAAGTGTGGCATTTACCAATATTTATCATCTTGGCATCCTCCATTGTTCCCAAATTCAGTTGTTCAACTTCAATTAAAGACTTAGACTAGGATTGTTGCTACTTCTTAACATAGCGATCATGTTTTTCAAAAAAAAATTCTAAAGAAACCAAACCTTTGGGAATCTTATTCCCTTTTAACTACAATATTTCCTCACTAGTATGTTGATCCACCTCAGAAACTAATTCTTGAGAAGAAGTATCACTTCCCTCAGAATATAACTCGTTGAAATTTTTGAACCTTCTCAAGAAAGGCCACAAACCTCATCATTAAATATTTGACAATGAATAGAATTATCAAGAACATTGCGACAAAAAACTAACTCAATAGTATATTTGGTTCCTTTTAAGTTTTTTTCTGGAACCATAAGAGTAGTTGATACTACTATAGTATTAGCCCTATCGTTGTATTCCCTTGGAACTACATAAATATCAAATGCATCAAAACCTTCAATTCCATCACAAAAAAGGTTACGGTAATGCCTTAATATTTCATTTTTTATCTGGTAAAATTCCTTACATAACAAATGACCAACTCAAAAGCACCTTGAGCATGAAGATTTATAATCCCTTTCTTATGTGTAACCTCCATTCCTAGGAAAAAAACCTTATATTTTATAGTGTTATTAGTATTATCGAGTTGCAATTTGAAAGAGAAGGAAAAAAAAATTCCTTGTGGGGATACAAGAACTATCCTTGCACCAAATCCCATGGAAGAGCAATTGTCATCAAATTCCATAGTCCAAACATCATTTGGACTACCTAAATTGATAGCTTCAAACTTTTGAGTTTCTTCGTCTAAAAAAGGTGAACCACATGAGTTACCTGCTCCTTGCTTGAATCATTTTCTAAAAACTCAGAAACTTCATCAATTTGTAAGAAGTACCCATTCTATAAGATTCAAAAATAATTTGATATCTAGGATCATCAAATTTTGTTACAAAAAAGTTAGCTTCCCTTTCTAGAAGTAGTTTTTGCATAACACCCTTGACAAGTATTCTAGCCTCAGACCAATCCATATTAATTTTGCCTCCAACATCTTTGCAGAAGTTTTATCCCAACAATATCCCATATGAGGCTGGGAATTCAACTACCAAAACTATCATTTTGATCTTGTCGAGAAATGTAGCAAATGCAAATTGTGCATCTTTAATTTTCCCGATTATGGGCACTTGCTTGTTTTCCATTGAAAAGCATTAACCAAATGTCTTTTCCAAGTTAAAACCCAAAGCATTAGCCACTTTGGTAGGCATCACATTGTTGGAGGATCCCAAATCAATGACACATCTACTTAACTTGTAACCATTGACCAATAAGGAAATATAAAATGGATCTATCTTTATAGGAATGAATATGGGGATTGAAACCAATTTACTTTGTGAAGGCCTCAACTTGGGAACAACTAGGGTATTCTAGGAAAAGTCTCAACTAGGATGAATTCCTTTATTCGTAGAAAACTTAAAAAGCCTATCAAATTGATCAAGATTGGCCTAAAGATACTCAACTTCTGATATTTAAAATTTTGTCTTCTTTACATGATCTATAATGTCAAATGTTTGATAAGGATTTACCAAAGAAGATGGGATATTTTCATTCTTGGGCTTGGGAATAAAGATACTAGTCTTAAACGTAGAAGAAGATGCAAGAGGATTTGAGGTACTTACTTGCTTATTTCCTATTGTATCTCTTGGTTGGAATAGCAAAGGTGTCCTCCTCTTAGCGATTATAACTGTCGAACATGGGGGATCTTTTTCCTTAGCAGTATCACCTTATTTATAATCAAGATGATTTTGCAAGCAAGTGAAAACAGCATAAGTATCGAAAAAATTTCCCTCTTCTTGTTCAGCTCCTTCATAGTTCCAAAACCCAATATTAGAGTCACCAACTGGATCTACTTCATCCTCCTGGAAGAGATTCACACCATCCTTTGAAAGATATCAAGTGAGGAAGATCTTCTTGCTGGGATTCATAGTATCCCACTACTACATTTGTAGGTGGCACTTCAAGTGCAAGTCTTCCTTACAATGCAAGAAGTCAATTCTAGTTGCTTGCAACATTATTGGGGTAATTTAAATTATTTGGATAAGTTCTCCTTGGAATGTCCTTGTATGAAGGAACTGGTGATCCTTGAGAAATTTTCTTCTTAATAGCTAGCAATTCATTTACTAACTTTTGCACCATAGGATCTGTAGTGCTTGTGGAAGTTTGGTCTTAAGATGTCTATCCTTTTTCCCTATTTGATTCCTTTCTTATCTTTCCAGCAAGGATCAAATCATCCTCAACTTCAGTAGCCAGTGCTTGAGAATCTTTAAGAGTAGTTGGGTTAGATCTTTGCAAAATGAAACTTATCTTAGGAAATTGTGTATTAATGATGAAGCACTTCAGATTATAAGTTGTTAGTTGAGCATCAAGGCTAAGATCTTGGTTTTCAACTTATTGAACTTCACCACAAACTCACACATGAATTCATGTGGCTCCTTCATTTCTATAAAATGAGCCAACAAGGCATGAGCATCTTCAATAGGTTTAACCTTTCTTCGAACTTGCTTCAAAGAGTATCCCAATTTGTGATCGTTATGGCAACAAGATTGTAGAACCAATTAGCTACTACTCCTTGGAGAGTTTCAATGAACAATCTTACCAATACATCTTCATGTTCTATTTTGAGAACTCTACATGCAATATAGAATGTAGTGATATGCTCATTCGGGCGTTGGTTCCCATCTCCATAGAACTTGGGGATGTTCTTGCATGAGCTCTGAGGAAGTTCATGTAAAGGTGGCATCAAATTCAAAGGACCAAAAGTGTTACCCAATGGACCTTGAGCAACACCTTGAGCTACCATTCTTCCTTGATTGAATGGAGGGATAATATATGTTTGAACCTATTAGAGGATGAATTGGTCTTTAAAAATGTAACTAAACTATTAAATCTACTATGCATGATGCACTAGGACCAAACTGCTAACAACTTCAAAAATTTCACAATTTCATTTGTGACTTTCCTCTAATTTTTAGAGGTAAAACTCCCTCGTATGATTTAATTGATAGTCGATATGCTTTTAACTAGAAAGAAGTAAAGGCAATAAATACTAGCTCATAAAAATGAAGCCAATGTGAGTGAAATATAAGAAGATCATAGAACATCTAGCACACAAACTAGAATGATTGATGATCATTGAGATAGAGGTAAGTAAGATTCATAGTGAAAAAATGAATTTTAGAGGTACAACTCCCTCATACGATTCAATTGATAGTTGACATGCTTTTAACTAGAAAGAAGTAAAGGCAATAAACACTAGCTCATAAAAATGAAGCCAATGTGAGTGAAACCTAAGAAGATCATAGAATAGCTAGCACACAAACTAGAATGATTGATGATCATTGAGATAGAGGCAAGTAAGATTCATAGTGAAAAAAAATGAATTTAATTTAATAGAGTACATCTCTCATAGAAAACATGCTCTAAATACATACACAGCACATAGGTTGGTACAATCAACAACATATTCAAGACCAAAATTCACAGATTGTGAGTTATTTCCAACATGAATTAATAGAAAACAAAAATAAATTTGTTCCTTTCCTTTGTTAAAACACAGTGCATGTGAGAGAAATCGGACCCTCAAAGAGTTGCCCAAAAAAAAGGTATGGAGAGACAAACTCCCATTTCTTGGTGGTTACCAAATGGTTACTTATACATAACAATGCATTATTGCTTCCCAACTACCCAAAATAAAGACCAATGGACAAAGAAGTATTAATGTCCAGGAATAATTACATTCTCTAATGATATGATAATAGATAGTCCCCAAACATTTCTTGTTTTAAATCCTACCCCATAGCCAACAACTCTTGTGCAATTAACATGATTTGTAAAAACTGTATTAAATGGCCATTTCAAGTTAACCATTGAATCACATGTGCAAACTGTCCAAATGAGAGATCAATTCAAAAAACCAAATGGATCTTAGTCACGTCAGTAATTAATTTGGGCCACATCACTAGCCCATCATTTTCCAAATATCAATGAAATCTAGCTCAGTTGCATCACCAAATTTCTATAAATTAGACAGGCATATCCATACTTCATCAATCCAAAGAATTCAATATGGAAATCTTGTAGAGTGATGGATTTTAAATGAATGAATTCATTGTCATTGAGGAGATTAAGTGTAGTCCCCTCTTTAGGCTGCTATTAGACCAACTAAGTGAAATATTTGTTATCCAAAGTGAGATAGAGGAGGAAGTCTTGTGTAGCATACTGGAAGAAGCATTCTTGAGTTAGTTTCATGTGCACAATGCCACACTTCCAGAGCATTTCATCTAGACCATCATTTGTACTTCTAGATGTCGAGACTGGGGGATGAGGGTAGTGGAGCACTTGGTTAGGCATGAATTCCTACACATAGTGAACATGGCCATTGCAGGTCTTAGTAATTTCTCATGGAGCAGTCTTGTTAGTGACACTATCTATATTATGACTACAATCTAGAATGAAGCAACCAAAGAATTTGTAACCCTCCTTCATGTTGGATTGGTGAGGAATGATATTGGACTATTCGCCCAATTCTTGCAATCCCGTGAAATTTTTTTGTCACCAGCTCAGATTAAGCACCTCCAAGAGGTGGTGCAGGGAATCCACATGCTAATGTTTACTCTATGTGTCTAAAAAGTGATGTTTTGATGCCCCAATTTTGTAACTAAATACCAAATTTTGTAATGTCAATTATTATATATAATATAATATAGTGTTTTTGATAAATTTTGGTGTCTCTTCTCTTTCTAGATACTTCTATTTTTCAATTGAATTTGTTGTATCTTTTGATGGTATTCATTTATATTGATTTCCCTACATCTAATATTTCATAATTATACACTGTTTAAGCATTCATCCTCTTTTGCATCAATGTGGTTTTTGGAATGTATCAAAACTGAAATAACTAGCATTGTCATTCCCTTTATCTTTGTTTGAACAGTGTTCTTTAAGGAGATAAAACAGGGGGTTCACAAAACTAGGTTAAGAACCACCGATAGTTTTCAAAACAACTAAAGCTCCTGCCCAAACTTGAAAACTTTGAAATTCCATCGTTGGCGATCATTTAGGTAAGTCCACGAACCTCGAGTATGGACCGCCAATCATAAAATTGGAAGAATTTGAATGCTTGGGAAGTTATAATAATTCCACAACATGACACCCATAAGAATTAAAGGACAAGTTCAAACAAAGAGTGATAAAAGGGGAAGTTAGAAGAACATGGGTAATCACTGCCTAAGCTAGACAAACTTAATGAAACACTGCCCAACATATAAAATTAACCAAAATTTGAATGGGGGCACCAATTTAAGAGGTAATGGCCAAAATTGGGGTAACAGTGGCTTTGACTAGGGATGAGGACTAAAAAGGACATGGAAAGTAACCTAGAGATGTCAAAAGCAGTGCTATATCTATTGGGCATGGAGTCAAAA
>VDFB02344013.1:70078-173990 GCA_007258455.2 Sequoia sempervirens
GGATCACTGAGTGTGATTCAAAATGTTGACTCTAAAAAGACATACACAGTTAAAACCAAAAGAACTCATAAATGGTATTTGTACTTGCTTACCAATTTGTTTTAGACCACATAATGGGGATTTTATTAGGCTATTGTAAATCAACATGATGAACATTTTGAGTTATAGTTCATATGGAATAGCTAGGACTCAAACTTAGGAACTTCCATTTGTTGTTGGAGTACTTGACCAACTAACCTATTGGACCCTCTTTCCAACAAAACAATGGTTTCCGTACAACTTTATTTTCCACCAAAGTAATTGAGGGAAATAAGGATTTGTTGAACACCAAGATTTTCACTATCTTTATAATGTGTATGGAAAGCGAGAATAAATTTCTTCAAAATGTGAAAGATTCCCTTTGTTTGTGTGTAGAAAGAGCTCACCAATTTTCACTCATAGTATAAGATATTTTTTACAATTCATTCCTCAAATTCCACGCTTTATTATAGATTCCACCTATGCATACAATATGATGACTCCAACTAAACAAAATGATTGTGATAAAGTGTCTAAAAAATACAAGGAGTTTTATGATGGTGAGAGAAATCGCTAATGATATATATAACACAACCAAGTTCATAAGAGCTTTCATTAAGTTTATTTTTCAAAATCTAATGCACTCCATGGTAGCGAAAAGTGTGGGTTTAGCTTAGAACACACCCTAATCTTTGATCTTTTAGGTGGTAGATATGGATATGTTCCTTTCACCAATAGTGCCCATTCCCATTCAAACAACACTCATCGTTAATGTTCAAATTCAAAATATGTTCTTCATGAATATTTTTTTGTCTGCAAAAGATTGGTGGATGTACACGAGTATTTGATCACATAAAACAACATATACTAGACATCTCATAGAAAACTATTACTATAGTCAATATAAGACATGGGTGTCATCACTATGTAGTCACACCATTTCACCATATGTAACAAACAAGTTTCCAACCCAATTAGTTTTTATTTTCTATCATACTCCTAAACTATGTGAAAATAGGAGATAACAATCCCAATGTTTTACTCTTTGATTTTACCTACGTTTTATCCCACATGTGAATATTTCATGTTTACCAACATAAAAGCAATAAAAAATTTCTTTTCTAATTCAAATAACAAGATGCACATTCGGTTAGTATTGGCATGGTGTGATGGTTTATAGGTGGCATTGTTGTTCTTGCCACCAAGGTTCAAACCCCTTTGGGGTGGTATTGTTGAATGGTTGTATCTGGTTCATAGCTTTGGTCAAAAGTGTTTACTCCTTGAATAAAAAAAACAAGATGCACATTTGAAATAATCCCATTTCAAACTCCCATTGCATTTCTAAAGAAACATTACATATTCCCAAGTAACGATTTTATATTACATAATCCCATGTAATGATAACATTTTTCCATTTACAATTTCCAAAAGGATAGTGATACATGCATACATACATATAGCTTCCAAGATATTAATGAAACAGAGTAAAAATGGTCCAAATGTCCCTTCCTGGGCATACATCCTCAAATTTCAGCTGCCAATTGTAAGGAGAGTATCACTCAAGCGATTTTCTACCAAACACAGACTTATTGTGGTCCCTTGCACATCTACCTAACTGGTAAGATGGCCTACCCTTTGATGAAGAAATTGGTCTAGTAACCCCATAATACTAGCCTTCCTAAGCATGGTGTTGTGTCCTACATAACTAGAGCTAACATACATCAGCTACAAACTACATGCATGACATTCTCATTCTATTTATGCAAACTTGGCTCATAGTTAACCAACAAGTGTAATTAGTGGCTACTTACACTACTTTGGCCAAAGATTTCATATACATATATACAATCACTCAGTACTTCAAGCGTAGTCATATGTTCACCCACCCCTTAGCTGAATTTGGTAAATGACCAGACATACTATTTTCAATCATAACATAATTTTAACCTAAAAGGTGATGACATAACTAAGTGACCAACTATGTTACTCCCATCTATTGATTTATCCCCATCCCAAGAACAACCAAAATAACCACATGGGTAAACATAATGTCACAAAATGACAATTTATTTATAGCACTTGAATGCAACATCATTTCCCATACCTCATGATTTGTTCCAAAAGTATGATTCACTCACAACATTAAATGACTCCATTTCAAAAGTATAATCGACAATCAAGTGATCAATTTGACCAGATAGGTTAATCCCAACCTATGGCTCGACAATCAAAGAGTAATGCAAAAATGAAGTGATCTTAACAATCATGAAACCTCTCTTTCAATATGACTCAAATATTCACATGTTTGTAATGTTCACTACTTTCATATCTAATTTGGAGGATATTATCATCTTGAGAGGATTTTGTTTTTTTACACCTATAAGTCCTCTTCATAATATGGCTTTGGGTTGCCAAAACGTAAGTCTTCTTCTAGAATTCTATGAATAGGAATAGACTCTTAGTCGGGTATAAGAAAATAGCATAATCAAAAAGTACGTTTTTCAACCCTATTGTTGAATATCAATATAACAATCAAGTGTACACCCTAACCCTAGGGTTTAGACTATTTTCCTACTTTCAAGGAAATATGAGTAACCATTCAAGGATAAACTACAAACATGGTTTGCACAACATCATATCTTATCAATGAAGACATAATTCATCTAACTTGCTATCATTCTTGTGCATTACTAACATCATAATTCATGCAAGAAGAATAGGTAACATGCAATCAACATATTCATATACCTTCTAGATAGCTATACAAACATGATGATCATAATAATTATATATAGGTACCATACTATTACAATATCCAAAACAACTTATTTCTAATCTATCCATATTCACAAGCTTGCTTAACAAATATGGTAGGCAATTATAACTTGCTCAAGCACTTGCATTAATTCAATGAAAATAAATTTCATAATAGTTGAAAGAATAATAGTAAGAAAGACTAGAATGCCTGGAATTATAGCTCCCAATGAAGAAACTACCTTCTAATCTTAATTCCCATGGCCACACTTGTTGCTCCTTCTATAACCAGACTATCTCCAATTCTAGCCTCTATCCAATCTCTCATAACTCTCAACAAATTAAAAACTCTCAAAGAAATCTCTCTTTTCTCACTATTGCACACAACAATGAATTGCATAGAAAAAATAAAACAAAAAAACTCTTAAAGATTGAATGAAAAGAATGGATTCCCAAAAGGTTAAGAGGCTACCTCTATTTATACTAAAATTTGAGAAACTGTAAGGCCCCTCCCTTTATATCAGTTTCATAGACTTTTATTCTAAACTTATACTAAGTTGTTGTGTGGATTAAGGGAGCATCATTTAGATGATACATGATCCAGCTCTGTGTTTGAGTTCCACTATACTTTTAGTGACCATTTGATTCTAAGAGAAGATTAGTTCAATTCTAATGTGGATGCTTCTATTAAGGTATATGAATAAATCTACATGGATAGATACTATAATTTTTCATGCTATACTATGTTGCTAAGGTTCCCTAGTAATAAAGCTCCTTTCTTATCATTTGACTCATGTTGATTTTGAATGTCTCCTATAGTACTCACTTGAGGTTCCTCATATCAAGTATTATGAATAAAGTCACTAAAGGAGCCTTAGAGATTCTAGTAAATATAGCAGATGCAGATTTGATCCTTATGGTACTATTTAATTAAGGGATATTAAGATAATAAGTAAATAATGATAGATGAAGAGTCTTAGAGTCTTTTCTACTTTTGTGTTGTGATATATCATTGAATTATGATCTACAGTTAAATTAGAACATCATACCTTTACTTATAGTGAGGAAATGTTAATAAAGAATTAATCTAATAAGGATGAATAAACCTAGCTTTAGTTAGATTAATATCATGTTGGCAATTTGATTGTCATTGAGGTCAACAAGGGCACCTCATTAAGGTCGAAAGGAGATTTGAGTGATATCAAATTAGGAGTTGTTTTTTGAGGTCAAAAGGATTGCATAGGGTTGTTAATGATTCATTAGCCTTAGGGTGTCATTATAGCAAGCCTTGAAGAGTTCCAAAAGTTTAGACTTCAGACCATAGGCTTACCTATGTTGTTTGCTAAAGAGGAAAGAGTTAGTCAATTTTTAGATAGTCTGACTAGGCTTCGAACTTCAGGCTTGAGGCTTACTCCCTGTTGAAAGGTATCAGACTTTGGGCTTTGGTCATACCTTATACAAAATACATCAAAGTATGAAGAATGTTTGAGTTAAGTCCAAAATGGCTAGGGATAGCTAGGTTAAGTTCCCTATGGGGCATTGAAGATCATCCCTAAGCCTTAGGCCTTAACATAATTTTAAGTATGAAGTAAGTTGGAGTCAAGTTCAAAAGGGCATCAAATATCGGGCTTTGTCCATACCTCATACAAATTGCACAAAGGAAAAGTAAGTTTTCATGTGTTAAGTCCAAAAAGGTGTTGGGAATTGGGAATCAGTGTTAAGGCTTACGCCTTAACTAAATGTTAAGAAAGTGATGAAAGAAGTATGAGGGAGACCCAAACCCTAACACCCAAAATGGTGTCAAAGTTTGCAGGTCAGCTTTGAAGTTTTATGCCTTAACAATTTAGCAAGCATGCAATAAGAAGAAATCCCAAGGGCCAAAACTCAAAAGGGCTAAATCTTGTAAAGGAAATGTTTGGGCATTGTGGTTGAGTAGGAAGGTTTATACATTATTAAAATGATGGTAAGTGGTAAGAGTTAAGGGAAAACCTCAACACCCTAGTTTCAGTGTTTGTGGGCCAATGTTAAGGCTTATGACTTAACAAGAAACAAAGGAAGGAGTAAGAGGTAACCCCAAACCCCAACACCCTAGTTTCAATGTTCGTGGGCCAATGTTAAGGCTTATGACTTAACAAGAAACAAAGGAAGGAGTAAGAGGTAACCCCAAACCCCGACACCCAAAATGGCTTTGTTGTTCATGGATTTAGTCATAAGGCCTATGCCTTATTAGTTTGTTGGTATGAGGTCAAAAGTATGTCTGAAGGCCAATACCCAAAAAGGTTAAGTCTGTTAATGCTTGGGATTATTTTGGACATCATGGGTTGCTAGGTTGGCTTACATATTAACACAAAGGCATGGAAGCAATAAGGTGGAAGAGAGAAGCCCAACATCTGACAAACTCATTCATGTTTTGGAGTTTGTGCTTCATTGTTTCGGTGGTTAGTTTGTGGTTCGCGATGGTGTAAAGGAAGGAAAATGGTAAAGGATAAGGCCAATGGTCAAACCTCGATAGGCATAAAGAGGGTTAGACATCGTAGTTTGATCTTGTTTCTTGAGTCCTTCAAATCATGTCAATCATGAGGTAAAAGGTAAAGGGTAAGGCCAATGGACAAATCCTGATAGGTGTAAAGAGCTTTGGACATTGTTGTTTGGGTTTGCTTGTTAAGCTCTACAATACAGCTCAAATATGAGGTAAGAGAGATTAATGACTCCCGACCCCCAATGGAAAGAAAGAATAAGATCATTGAAAATGAAGGATTAATTCTATAGGATGCTTGTGTTGACCAAAGTTGACCAGTGCAATTTTGTTAGAATAAGACACATGGAAGAAATCCATCATTTCAATTGATTGACATCGTCATTGTGAATCACTTAAAATTTATGATTGTATTTAAAGTGCAAGTCAAATCATATGGTTGTGATTAAAAGCAAGGCAAGTAAATAAGAAACGCTAGATCATGGCACAAATTTCAAGATCGATGGCTTGCATTTAAAGATTAGATTTTTTTCAGTGGCTAGGAAAATGGAATATTGGCACAAAAAATGATATGTTAGCACCAACTACATTCTTGTGTAGGAATGAAGGAAAAAAATGTCACCATTAATGTGAAAGTCAGCTATGTAAGCTGAAGGAGATCGAGCAAAAAAAAGGGATAGCATTTAATACAAAAAAAAACTAGATTTGGGGATGCCAGAAATTGCAAGTGGCAGGATTTTTGTTCAGGGTGCACAGCTTGAGGGGAAGAAGTTGGTCAAGGAAGAAAAGAGGAGTGGCTAGGCATGCCACATTTTCCAAGCAGTGGAGGTTGGAATGCAAAGAATCACACTGCCATTTTATATTTATTGTATGACTGAAGTTCGATATTCAAGTTTTCATGGAGGAAAAAGGATTTGTGGAGTAGAAGAAAGGGCTCAAGACCCTGTATCGAGCCTTGGAGAATATTTGTGTAGGTATGGGTGTCTATCTTTAGCTAATTTTAATCATACCCACTTGGTATTTGAGTACATGTATCCATGCATTTGTGTGTTGAACCATATCGTGTGTATTGAGAGCATTAGTTGTGTATTATGTACATTGATTATAGTGGGGGTAATCTATGGGAGTTTTTGTTTATACCTAGATCATATCTATGAGTGTTTCAGTGGTGTAGGTGGATGATCTCACTATACGTAAACTATACATATGCTTTATTGGGAATATTGAATTCATTGGGTAATTCTTATTGTTGCTAAAATCTATAGCTTGGCCAACAAATTTTACTACTGAGTAGTAGTTACCATTAGGATTTTAGGCTTAATTTTGAGATAATAAATTTTGCAGAAGGTTGAAAACCTATCAATCCTATTGATGTAATCTTTATGTTTTGGAGTGAGATTAGAATTTTGGCTTCCTCGACCATTCCATTGGTCTCTAGCTAAACCCTTGTCCATAAGCCATTGTACAATGATTTTAATGTTATCCCTAAATGAATAGAGCTTGGGTTTCTACGTCCCTTTTAGTCTTCAAATACCAATAACAGTGAAATGAAATAAAATGTGTTAAGATGCTTTCATATTGTTTAGAACATAGAGCACACCCACTTTCCAATTTAATTCAAGGATAACCCTAGAGATCTCAAACTAATGAGGGGTTCACCACCAAGCTAGGGCTTGGAAAAATAAATGAAATGCAAGATATAATACCTAAACCTAATATGGTGTAATATTTCACTAAATGACCTAGAAATGCAAATGAAACAAAACAAAAAGTTGCAAGATGGAATGTATGCACCTGGAAATTTGAAGAAGACTTGAATGAGCTCTGAAACACTAAAAAATCTGAAATTTTGACCCACTAGTCCAATCATATGCCAATTTGGGAAAATCAGTCCCAAATCCAGGTTTCTGAGGTTTCTGGAAAAAGGGTATCTAAATCTGCAAAGATCTTGAAAAATGCTTGTAGTGGGACTCATTTTCCACTTTTGGTGAATTAGTCTCGTTCCACTTTTTTGAGAATTCAAAGTTCAAATCTACTCTTCAACACATGCTCTTTTCTCCCAAATTTATTTTTGGATCCAAATCTATGAAAAGACTTGCAAAAAAAAATAGACTTGATTTGATGATGGGGGGTTTCCTCAGTCAAACCCCTAGTTTGGTAATTAAACCTTGACATAAACAATGAAATATGCATGTAAATAGGAATGTAAGCCCTAATCTTAAGTGTATCTAAGATTAGGAAATTTGAAATGCAATGAAACCTAATTCTAACGTATAATGATGAGATGCATGAATGAAATATGACAATGAATGACTTGCTTTGAGAGATCTCTAATCACTCAAATGAGCCTCAATAATGCTTGTACCTTCCTTAGGCTGAATGTAGAGTGATAATGGAGGATGGAATCACTTAGGAAACAAGTCATTAGGCTTGGCTTGATGGCTAGTTGCATCTCCCAACCTAGAATCTATCATGATTCACCATAGACAACCATGATCAACCCTTGACAATGCTAGATCTTGAATGAAAGTGAGCTTGAAGACCTACAAAAACACTTTAATGTTCCTCCAAAGCTTCAAATTTGCTTGCTTTTGCAACTTGAATGCTCTTATGAAAGAATTCTTGAAAACTCTTGAATGCTTGGATCTTGAAATTTCTCTTGAAAATGCTTGCTTGGATAAAAAAATGACTTAGGAGCTTACTTATATATGCATTCATTAACACCTAATTTACCATTATTCAAATCTAAAAATTTGACATCAACCAAAAATTTGAATTAAAAAAGTTATTTTCCCACTCAAACCCTAAAAAAGCCCCAAATGGGACTCATTCACCACTTCTGGCGAATGGGTCCCACCTAGGGTGACTCATCCAACCAAGGTAGTGAATGAGTCCCACCCTAGATTTTTGAGGTGGTTTTTTAGATTTTATTTATTTTTTGATGATTTTGTTGGGTTTTTATTTGAAATAAGCCTCGACATCCAAAATAATGGGTCTTAGGGGCCTATTAATGATAAATTAAAGGGTAATTAATGTAAGGGTACTAAAATAGGTCCAGATTAAATGAGAAATTACCCTATCTCCAAGAAGGGGGTCAATTTCGTCATTACAAACAGTGATTTATATATAAGCTTTTGATACATAATAACTAGTAAGAATAATGGGTGTTGGAATGCTCTATTTAGCAAAATTTGAGTATCACACTCATGGAACTATTTCATAGTTAGATAAATATTGTCTTCAAACACCATTTTATATTATCTGAATGGAAGACCCCATTTCATCATCATGGGGTTAAAATATTTCTTGCTTTAGGAGGCTAGAGTTCATGAGGCTTCATGATGCCAATATGGTCAGGAGGCGAGCAAGTTTGATTCTTAGAGCTATCTTATTGCTGTAAATTATATTGTGGTTAGAGATGGACATCAAACTTTTCACTTAACTAGAACTGCAGCCATGAAGTGAAGCAGATATTAAGTACAAACATTAAATTAAATTGTGTAAGCGTGATGTGTTTTGTTTATGAATAAACTATTTTTTTAAACTGTGCCTATCCATATCTAGGTTTTAGACCTCTAGCCTCACCTAAGCGGGTGGAAACTAATGGTGAAACTATATGGGGTAAGAGAACCCTAGAAAGGGTTGTGTACCTACTCTTATATTCAATAATTAAAGGCATAAGATGAATTTTTGTAGAGAAATCTTTGAACCTAAGGGTTATACTCCTTGCATTAGTCAACTAGGTGTATGGAGGTTCAATTTCCTAGAAAGATTCAGTATGTGGATTGTTTCGTTAACCTTTCACCCCTTAATCTTATTAATGTCATATGGTGACCTTTATATGGTTGGATTAAAACCACAACTTCAATTATAATTATCTATTCAATATATGCTTTGGTTACCTTCATCCTAGACCAATTCTTGATTATCTATGTTGGAAAGTGGCCCTTGAGGGATGTTAAAATTAGGATTTCTAATCACTCCTCATAGTAGAAGGTGCCTTTATAGATTCACCATTGTTATTCTTAGTATTTACTACCATTTTGAGTTAGTGGTGTTTTAAACTTGGGTGCTATGTGTGATTGTTGGTCAATCAAATATGAGTTGGGTGAACTCAAGTTGTTGAACTATGGTTCCTTTATGAAGTATATACATAGGAAAGGCCATCGGAGATGAGCTCCTGAGGAATTAGGTCTGGCCCTAGGGTTTTCTCTCTTTTCATTACTTGAATTAATATTGATGTATTGTATTGGCATAGCTTGTTCCTTGATGGTGTCTTCTGGTCATGAATGTGTTTGTAGGACTAATTAGGCCTATCTTGATGATGTGAAACCCTTGTCTTCTCTTGAAATGCTATTGGAATTGTCTAAACAAATCAATTCCTTAACTAAATATCATAGTCTGTAATTTTGTTGTCATGGTTTTTATGAATTGTTTGTTGGGAAACAAAGTTTGGTGAGTTAGTCGCACATTGTAATCAAAATTTGAAATTTTTGTGTTGCCCTTAGCTTTTTTTTACTACAAAATTTTTTGGCATTAAATTTGATATCAAAGCACGATTACAACACCGGGATCTTGGGTTAGTGTTGTTTCCCTTTTCTTGTGCTTGTGTAAATTTACCTTGGGTGTTTATCTCTAGTTGTGGGGGATGGATAGAATGACGTTATGATGTCTTTCCTTTCCTTACTCTTTGATAATTTTGGTTTTGTAAAGTAAAAAAAGTATTTAAGGGCATTGAAATTCAATGCTCTTGCATGTATAATAAAATTGCTCTCTCAAAACTAAAGTTTTTCCTTTTTTGACCTTTCACAATTTTGTAAAAGATGAAAAGGGTAATCGATCGAAATGACTTTTCAAGGGTTTGGACCACACATGAGGGTAAGTAGGATTTTCCTTGTTTTTCATGCTTAGAGGGTGTGGGCTACAAAACATACAAGTTTGTAGGGTTTATCCCATGAATTGAGAGTAGTTGAATTCAAGGATAACAATTGACTCTAATTGGGGATCTTCCTTTGATCATCCTTTAAAATGATAGAAGGGAGAAGAATCCCAAACTCTAAGTGCCTTCATCCATCCATTGGACCATGGAGTTAGGTGAAAACAAGACCAAAATAAAAGATGGAAAAACTATACAAATATTTAAAAGCTTATCTGAGGCTTCATAGAGTGAACAGCTTCAGATGTTGTTCTTTGTGAGGAAATGAAAATGGTGTTCCATCTTGGTATGCCAAAAGAAAAATGTTCTCACCAAAAATTTGGTGAATTGTGAAAGGTCCTCTCCATAAGGAATTGAGACTTATGTGCATTCCCTTTGGTTTTCTTCTTTTATCCCATAATAGAACTTGATCTCCAACTTGGAAATCACAAGACTTTTCCTTTTTATCAAAAATCCTTTTGCCTTGGCTTTGATGTTCTGCAATGTGACCCACCACTTGTATGCACTTCTCCTCCAATTCAGCAAGGAACATGATGCGCTTATCAATGGAGTTGTCAAATTTTCATCTTCAATGTCCTTAGCCAATTTCAAAGTAGGAAATTCTAGTTTGATAGGAATTTCCACATTCAACCCATAAAAAAGCTGAAATGGACATGCCAATCACTCATTTGGGTGTAATACAATCTGCCCACATTGCATCATACAATGACTTGTGCCAAGACCTTTGATTCTCATCCACCAGCTTCTTGATAATGGTAAACAATTTTTTGTTACCCTATTCTGCTTAATTTGAATGGCTTCCACCCACTTGGTGAAGTAGTCAATAGCCATGACAACATATTTATGCCCTATACTTGATGGTGGGTTAATTGTGCCAATGAAATCTATACTCCACTACTAGAAGGGTTCTTCAATTACCACCGGCTTAAGGGGTAAAGTTGCCAATTTGGGATTCCCCACAAACTGTTAGCATAACTGACACTTACATACCCAATTGTATGTATCTTCAAAGAGTGTAGGACAATAGTATTTTTCTCTCAAAATCCTGCAAGCAATGACTGGTGCTAAAAATTTTCCTCCGCATGCTAAGTTGTGAAATGATTCCAACAACTTGGCTTGTTGCACTTTATCCACACAGCATAGAAAGGTTCCATCAAGACTCCTCTTATGCAAACTGTTATCCCAAAGAATGAAATTTGTAGCCTTTAGCTTGACTGTCCTATTTTCCTTGAATGATAGATGCTCAAGAAATTCTCCATAGGTGAGGAATTGTGTAATATTTAAATGCCATTCATCTGTCGTGCTTATAAACAACACTATAAGAACATCTTTAGTTTTTACTTCCTCATCATCAAATAGTTCTTTTGGTTTATTATCAACTATCAGCTAGCATAATCCCTTCCCACGAACCAACTTTGTGGGTTTAATTTCCATGTCGTATTCCCATATTTTAGAAATCCAATTGCCTCTCTTAGTTTCAGACTCTTGTTGAGTCAAGATGGACTTAACCATGGAATCTAACACTAATGCAACAACGTGAGAATTAAGGATGTAGAACTTGAAATGCTTAACTAATTTGACCATAGCATAAGAAACCTTTTCCATTGGTGAGTACTTAAGCTCATGAACTTTCAAAGGAAAACTCATGAATGCTAGAGGAGATTCAATCCCCTCATTGTTCTACTGCACTAGGATAGTGGATAGTGTATGTTCAAAAGTGTAACTATACATGATAAAGTCCTTTGTGTAGAATGGGTAGACTAAGACTAGAGCATGAGCAATAGACTCCTTAATATCATTAATATAGTGTTTCCCTCTGCATTCCAAAAAGAAATTTCTTACCTTTCATCATATCAATTATATTATGAGTCTTCTTTGTGAAGTCTGGAACAAACCTCCACAAGAAATTCACCTTCCCAAAGGATTCAATTGTCATCTTACTTAAAGGTAAAGTAAGACTTTGAATTGAATAGACCTGCTCGAGATCAATATTGATACCTTCCTTAAACACAATGTTTCCAAGGAGTTTACCTTTTATAACCCCAAAGATGGACTTCTTGGGGTTGAGGGGAAATCGTTCTTCCAACACCTCTCAAGAAGTTGCTGCAAGTGATGATAATGATCTTGATGTTTCTTTGAGAAGATTATAAATTCATCAAGATAAACCATAATGGACTTACCCATCACATCACGAAAGTCCAAGTCCATTTCTCTTTGAAACATATCACCAACATTGATCAAATCAAAAGGCATTGTGTGATAAGAAAGCATGCCCCAAGGAGTAGTGAAAGCATTTTTTTGTTGATCTTCTTCGCTCACCTCCACTTGATTGTACCCTAAAAAACCATCTAACATAGATAGCATTTTACATCCCGTCACTATTTATAATACTTGTTCCACTATCGGCAAAGGGAAATTATCCTTTAGTGACAATCGATTCAAGTTTTAGAAATCCACAAAAATGTGGATTTCCCTATTCTTTTTTGTACTAGAATAATGCTTGATATCCATGTTGAATGATGGATAGGAAATATGACCCTTGCATTAACAATTTTTTGAATCTTAGAAAGAATAGTACATAAAATCTTTGGATTATATTACTTCTTCTTTTTCTTGTGAGGCGTAGAACCCACCTTAAGGGGAATTTCATGTCAAACCTCCTTTAGATGAAAAGATTTTAAGTCCTCATAATAATAAGCAAGTACATCCATGCACTGCCAAAAGAGCTATCAAAGTGTGGCATTTACCAATATTTATCATCTTGGCATCCTCCATTGTTCCCAAATTCAGTTGTTCAACTTCAATTAAAGACTTAGACTAGGATTGTTGCTACTTCTTAACATAGCGATCATGTTTTTCAAAAAAAAATTCTAAAGAAACCAAACCTTTGGGAATCTTATTCCCTTTTAACTACAATATTTCCTCACTAGTATGTTGATCCACCTCAGAAACTAATTCTTGAGAAGAAGTATCACTTCCCTCAGAATATAACTCGTTGAAATTTTTGAACCTTCTCAAGAAAGGCCACAAACCTCATCATTAAATATTTGACAATGAATAGAATTATCAAGAACATTGCGACAAAAAACTAACTCAATAGTATATTTGGTTCCTTTTAAGTTTTTTTCTGGAACCATAAGAGTAGTTGATACTACTATAGTATTAGCCCTATCGTTGTATTCCCTTGGAACTACATAAATATCAAATGCATCAAAACCTTCAATTCCATCACAAAAAAGGTTACGGTAATGCCTTAATATTTCATTTTTTATCTGGTAAAATTCCTTACATAACAAATGACCAACTCAAAAGCACCTTGAGCATGAAGATTTATAATCCCTTTCTTATGTGTAACCTCCATTCCTAGGAAAAAAACCTTATATTTTATAGTGTTATTAGTATTATCGAGTTGCAATTTGAAAGAGAAGGAAAAAAAAATTCCTTGTGGGGATACAAGAACTATCCTTGCACCAAATCCCATGGAAGAGCAATTGTCATCAAATTCCATAGTCCAAACATCATTTGGACTACCTAAATTGATAGCTTCAAACTTTTGAGTTTCTTCGTCTAAAAAAGGTGAACCACATGAGTTACCTGCTCCTTGCTTGAATCATTTTCTAAAAACTCAGAAACTTCATCAATTTGTAAGAAGTACCCATTCTATAAGATTCAAAAATAATTTGATATCTAGGATCATCAAATTTTGTTACAAAAAAGTTAGCTTCCCTTTCTAGAAGTAGTTTTTGCATAACACCCTTGACAAGTATTCTAGCCTCAGACCAATCCATATTAATTTTGCCTCCAACATCTTTGCAGAAGTTTTATCCCAACAATATCCCATATGAGGCTGGGAATTCAACTACCAAAACTATCATTTTGATCTTGTCGAGAAATGTAGCAAATGCAAATTGTGCATCTTTAATTTTCCCGATTATGGGCACTTGCTTGTTTTCCATTGAAAAGCATTAACCAAATGTCTTTTCCAAGTTAAAACCCAAAGCATTAGCCACTTTGGTAGGCATCACATTGTTGGAGGATCCCAAATCAATGACACATCTACTTAACTTGTAACCATTGACCAATAAGGAAATATAAAATGGATCTATCTTTATAGGAATGAATATGGGGATTGAAACCAATTTACTTTGTGAAGGCCTCAACTTGGGAACAACTAGGGTATTCTAGGAAAAGTCTCAACTAGGATGAATTCCTTTATTCGTAGAAAACTTAAAAAGCCTATCAAATTGATCAAGATTGGCCTAAAGATACTCAACTTCTGATATTTAAAATTTTGTCTTCTTTACATGATCTATAATGTCAAATGTTTGATAAGGATTTACCAAAGAAGATGGGATATTTTCATTCTTGGGCTTGGGAATAAAGATACTAGTCTTAAACGTAGAAGAAGATGCAAGAGGATTTGAGGTACTTACTTGCTTATTTCCTATTGTATCTCTTGGTTGGAATAGCAAAGGTGTCCTCCTCTTAGCGATTATAACTGTCGAACATGGGGGATCTTTTTCCTTAGCAGTATCACCTTATTTATAATCAAGATGATTTTGCAAGCAAGTGAAAACAGCATAAGTATCGAAAAAATTTCCCTCTTCTTGTTCAGCTCCTTCATAGTTCCAAAACCCAATATTAGAGTCACCAACTGGATCTACTTCATCCTCCTGGAAGAGATTCACACCATCCTTTGAAAGATATCAAGTGAGGAAGATCTTCTTGCTGGGATTCATAGTATCCCACTACTACATTTGTAGGTGGCACTTCAAGTGCAAGTCTTCCTTACAATGCAAGAAGTCAATTCTAGTTGCTTGCAACATTATTGGGGTAATTTAAATTATTTGGATAAGTTCTCCTTGGAATGTCCTTGTATGAAGGAACTGGTGATCCTTGAGAAATTTTCTTCTTAATAGCTAGCAATTCATTTACTAACTTTTGCACCATAGGATCTGTAGTGCTTGTGGAAGTTTGGTCTTAAGATGTCTATCCTTTTTCCCTATTTGATTCCTTTCTTATCTTTCCAGCAAGGATCAAATCATCCTCAACTTCAGTAGCCAGTGCTTGAGAATCTTTAAGAGTAGTTGGGTTAGATCTTTGCAAAATGAAACTTATCTTAGGAAATTGTGTATTAATGATGAAGCACTTCAGATTATAAGTTGTTAGTTGAGCATCAAGGCTAAGATCTTGGTTTTCAACTTATTGAACTTCACCACAAACTCACACATGAATTCATGTGGCTCCTTCATTTCTATAAAATGAGCCAACAAGGCATGAGCATCTTCAATAGGTTTAACCTTTCTTCGAACTTGCTTCAAAGAGTATCCCAATTTGTGATCGTTATGGCAACAAGATTGTAGAACCAATTAGCTACTACTCCTTGGAGAGTTTCAATGAACAATCTTACCAATACATCTTCATGTTCTATTTTGAGAACTCTACATGCAATATAGAATGTAGTGATATGCTCATTCGGGCGTTGGTTCCCATCTCCATAGAACTTGGGGATGTTCTTGCATGAGCTCTGAGGAAGTTCATGTAAAGGTGGCATCAAATTCAAAGGACCAAAAGTGTTACCCAATGGACCTTGAGCAACACCTTGAGCTACCATTCTTCCTTGATTGAATGGAGGGATAATATATGTTTGAACCTATTAGAGGATGAATTGGTCTTTAAAAATGTAACTAAACTATTAAATCTACTATGCATGATGCACTAGGACCAAACTGCTAACAACTTCAAAAATTTCACAATTTCATTTGTGACTTTCCTCTAATTTTTAGAGGTAAAACTCCCTCGTATGATTTAATTGATAGTCGATATGCTTTTAACTAGAAAGAAGTAAAGGCAATAAATACTAGCTCATAAAAATGAAGCCAATGTGAGTGAAATATAAGAAGATCATAGAACATCTAGCACACAAACTAGAATGATTGATGATCATTGAGATAGAGGCAAGTAAGATTCATAGTGAAAAAAAATGAATTTAATTTAATAGAGTACATCTCTCATAGAAAACATGCTCTAAATACATACACAGCACATAGGTTGGTACAATCAACAACATATTCAAGACCAAAATTCACAGATTGTGAGTTATTTCCAACATGAATTAATAGAAAACAAAAATAAATTTGTTCCTTTCCTTTGTTAAAACACAGTGCATGTGAGAGAAATCGGACCCTCAAAGAGTTGCCCAAAAAAAAGGTATGGAGAGACAAACTCCCATTTCTTGGTGGTTACCAAATGGTTACTTATACATAACAATGCATTATTGCTTCCCAACTACCCAAAATAAAGACCAATGGACAAAGAAGTATTAATGTCCAGGAATAATTACATTCTCTAATGATATGATAATAGATAGTCCCCAAACATTTCTTGTTTTAAATCCTACCCCATAGCCAACAACTCTTGTGCAATTAACATGATTTGTAAAAACTGTATTAAATGGCCATTTCAAGTTAACCATTGAATCACATGTGCAAACTGTCCAAATGAGAGATCAATTCAAAAAACCAAATGGATCTTAGTCACGTCAGTAATTAATTTGGGCCACATCACTAGCCCATCATTTTCCAAATATCAATGAAATCTAGCTCAGTTGCATCACCAAATTTCTATAAATTAGACAGGCATATCCATACTTCATCAATCCAAAGAATTCAATATGGAAATCTTGTAGAGTGATGGATTTTAAATGAATGAATTCATTGTCATTGAGGAGATTAAGTGTAGTCCCCTCTTTAGGCTGCTATTAGACCAACTAAGTGAAATATTTGTTATCCAAAGTGAGATAGAGGAGGAAGTCTTGTGTAGCATACTGGAAGAAGCATTCTTGAGTTAGTTTCATGTGCACAATGCCACACTTCCAGAGCATTTCATCTAGACCATCATTTGTACTTCTAGATGTCGAGACTGGGGGATGAGGGTAGTGGAGCACTTGGTTAGGCATGAATTCCTACACATAGTGAACATGGCCATTGCAGGTCTTAGTAATTTCTCATGGAGCAGTCTTGTTAGTGACACTATCTATATTATGACTACAATCTAGAATGAAGCAACCAAAGAATTTGTAACCCTCCTTCATGTTGGATTGGTGAGGAATGATATTGGACTATTCGCCCAATTCTTGCAATCCCGTGAAATTTTTTTGTCACCAGCTCAGATTAAGCACCTCCAAGAGGTGGTGCAGGGAATCCACATGCTAATGTTTACTCTATGTGTCTAAAAAGTGATGTTTTGATGCCCCAATTTTGTAACTAAATACCAAATTTTGTAATGTCAATTATTATATATAATATAATATAGTGTTTTTGATAAATTTTGGTGTCTCTTCTCTTTCTAGATACTTCTATTTTTCAATTGAATTTGTTGTATCTTTTGATGGTATTCATTTATATTGATTTCCCTACATCTAATATTTCATAATTATACACTGTTTAAGCATTCATCCTCTTTTGCATCAATGTGGTTTTTGGAATGTATCAAAACTGAAATAACTAGCATTGTCATTCCCTTTATCTTTGTTTGAACAGTGTTCTTTAAGGAGATAAAACAGGGGGTTCACAAAACTAGGTTAAGAACCACCGATAGTTTTCAAAACAACTAAAGCTCCTGCCCAAACTTGAAAACTTTGAAATTCCATCGTTGGCGATCATTTAGGTAAGTCCACGAACCTCGAGTATGGACCGCCAATCATAAAATTGGAAGAATTTGAATGCTTGGGAAGTTATAATAATTCCACAACATGACACCCATAAGAATTAAAGGACAAGTTCAAACAAAGAGTGATAAAAGGGGAAGTTAGAAGAACATGGGTAATCACTGCCTAAGCTAGACAAACTTAATGAAACACTGCCCAACATATAAAATTAACCAAAATTTGAATGGGGGCACCAATTTAAGAGGTAATGGCCAAAATTGGGGTAACAGTGGCTTTGACTAGGGATGAGGACTAAAAAGGACATGGAAAGTAACCTAGAGATGTCAAAAGCAGTGCTATATCTATTGGGCATGGAGTCAAAAATAGAGAAGGAACCAAAACCAAAACCAAAGACAAAAACCAAAATAGACACAACAAAAATGACACACCAAAATAAAATATGTACAAGGTAAGATGAAACCTACCAAGGAAAGAGGGAAGAGACTGCTCACACATAAACATTGATGGGCTAGGAGAAAAATGACCCAGACTTGAAAAATCTCATCATTGCATGCAACTTCTAAAAAATGACAGAGATTAAAATTATCCAAAGGTTGGCATCATTGAAAACTATTTCACTAATCTTCATGTTCCCAAACAACCACCTTTCATCATAAATTTCTTCTTGATGCAGATAATCCCATATCAAAATGTCTGAAATACTACTAGCTCCTTCTTGAGACTTAATTATCTAAATAATTTCTCGCTCATTCAACAAACTTTAATCCCCTTGCATTGATGCAACATCACAACCTTTTACCTTATGAATCATTACTTCATTACTATAACTTTCTTATGGCTCCATTACATTTCTATCCTCCACTATCACAAGATCTTCCACCTCATTATCAACTGAAGAACAAACAACCTCTCTTGCCAACATGTCTTGTAAGAAGGGATCTGAATTCTCAAATAGTAGGTTATCACGAATTTCAAATGAATTATCAAAAGCAAATAGAGGATTAGAATTTGTTAGCTAGTTACACATAATTTTTTTTAAATAGGATTTTCAAAGGTGAAAACCTCATACTCAGGGATGAACAGAGAGTGTGATACTTGACCTTCCCCTGCAAAGCTACAAGGAAGTGAATTATCTTTAGGGGGTAAGGAGAAATAAATTGGAATGTGGGAGCGCACCTTTCCAATGGTGGAAAGTCCTCATTGTCACTTGATGAATTGAGATTATCCTGTGTTTGAAATGTAGTATTCAAACTATATGCCTAGGCATACCAAACTTGAATTTCCTTCTTTTAATCCTCTTTTCTATCATGAAGAATGTGTGTGGTACTCAAGATTGTCAAATTCATGTTTTTAGTAGTAGAATAGGGTTTATTTGTAAAATCTAGGGATTCAAATGATCTGCAGATAGGTGGCAAGAGATCAATAACAAACTTACTACCATCATCCAGCTTCCATTTTCCCACAGAAATTAGATCATTTTCAATATTTACTGCTTCTAGTTGGGCTTGTTCAATCCCATAAATTTTGTCTCTTTTTAAAATGAGTTGAACATTAGGATCAAGTGCAAAAGTGAATACATGAAATTGGATTACCTTGCTTGGTATCTCTAGTGTGGGGATTTGTTTAAGCAATTGATTTAAATGGTATACAAAATCTCTCATAGGCTCTTTTCTTTCTTTCACATTTTGAAAGAACTCTCATAACATAGAAACAACATTGAAAGGATTTTTGAAACATTGGAGAATTTTTTTTAAGGATATTCCAACTGGTTATCCAGACTTTTTCCAATCCTCTAAACCATTTAGATTCTTTTTCTACTAAATTGTCTACAAAAAGCCTTATGAAGACATAGTCTTCCTGAACTCCAAGAATCCCACTTACCATGGTCATGGCCAAGATGTGCTCCTTCGGATCTTGTGTGTCCTTACCAAAGAATTTTGGGAATCTTTTCCTATAGCCACATGGTAAATCATTGTATTGCGATGGGGTGAAAGGTCCAATACAGTTACCCCAGGGGTTTGAAGCCATAGGTATTTAGAGTCACCAATTCCCAGCAGAGTAAAAAAGGATGACACCCCTAGGTTAATCCCTATGTGGTGATTGAGCTAGAGGAGGATTCTAACACTGATTAGGATGTTGATTCTGATGTTGATTGGGATGTTGAGGTGGATTATCGTATTATTCAAACACCAACCTAGGTGGACGTTCAATCACATGTCTAGGTGGACATCGAGCCCACTCTTCTTCCTCTTCCAAGACAATATTGGATCACATATAATCTATCACATTTCTTCTGTACCTCCAAGCAAGCATATTTAATTGTGAAATGATATCCTCCTCTCTGCTTGCATCCAGTCCAAATTAGGTTGAAGTACAGGAAAAACATCATTATGGGGAAGCACCATTTTGTCGCATGACATAATGGAAACTTATCTAAAATTATAATTAGTTGTCCCTAGCAGAGTCGCCAAAAATTTGTTAACAAATTAATAGGTCTTTAAAAATGTAACTAAACTATTAATTCTGTTGCCCATGATGCACTAGGACCAAACTGCTAACAGCTTTGAAAATATCTCAATTGTATTTGTGACTTTCCTTTGAATTTTAGAGGTACAACTCCCTCGTATGATTTAATCGATAGTTGATATACTTTTGACCAAAAAGTAGTAAAGTCAATAAACACTAGCCCATAAAAATGAAGCCAATGCGAGTAAAATCTAAGGTCATAGAACAACTAGCACACAGACTAGAACAATTAATAATCATTGAGATAGAGGCAAGTAAGATTCATAGTGACAACAAATAAATTTAATGTAGTAGAGTACATATCTCATAGAAAATGTGCTCTAAATACGCACACAACGCATAAATTGATACGACCAACATCATATTCTAGACCACAATTCATAAATTGTGAGTTATTGCCAACATGAATTAATTGAAAACAAAAATAAAGTTGTTCCTTTCCTCTGTTTCAACATAGTTCATGCAAGAGAAATTAGACCCTCAATGAGTCACCCAACATAATGATATAGAGAGAAAAACTCTCATTTCTTGGTGGTTACCAAATAGTTACTTAAACATAACCATGCATTATTGCTTCCCAACTACCCAAACTAAAGACCAATAGATGAAAAGCATTAATGGTCAGGAATAATTACATTCACTAATTATATGACATAAAGATAGTTGCCAAACATTTCTTGTTTTAAATCATGTCCCATAGCCAACAACTCTTGTGCAATTAACACGATTTGCAAACACCATATTAAATGGATAATTCAAGTTAACCATTGAATCATGCATGCAAAATGTCTAGATAAGAAATCAATTGGGGAAAAAATGGATCTTAGTCACATCAGTAATTAATTTAGGCCACATCATTGGCCTGATATTTGCCAAATATCAATGAAATCTAACTCAGTTGTATCACCAAATTTCTATAAATTAGATGGGCATAGCCATACTTCATCAATCCAAAGCATTCAAGATGGTGAGTGCATAGAGTGACAGAGTGTCAATGAATGACTTCATTGTCATTGAGGAGATTAAGTATAGTACCCTCTTTAGGATGCAATCAAACTAGCTAAGATAAATCTTTGTTGTCTAGAGTGAGATAAAGGAGGAAGTGTCAAGTGTAGCATACTGGAAGAAGCATTCTTGAGTCAGGTTCATGTGTACAATTCCATGCTTCTTGAGCATTTCATCTACACCATCATTCATACTTCTAGATTTCAAGACTGGGGATGAGGGTAGCAAATCACCTAGTTAGGCCTAAATTCCTACACAAAGGGAACATGGCCATTGTAGGTTTTAGTAATTTCCCATAGAGCGGTCTTATTGGTGACACTATCTATATTACGACTGGGACCAAGAATGAAGCAACTAAAGAAGCTATAACCCTCTTTTGTGCTAGATTAGTGAGGAATGATATGGGACTATTCACCCAATTCTTGCAATCCCATGAAAATTTGTTGTCACCGGCTCAAATTGAGCACCTCCAAGAGGTGGTGGAGGGAATTTGTGTGCTAATTTTTACTGTGTGTCTAAAAAGTGATTTGTTGATGCCCCCAATTTTGTAACCAAATACCAAATTTTGTAATGTCAACGATATATATATAATATTTAATACGTTTTTGAAAAAATTTGGTGTCTCTAATATTTCTAGATACTTCTATATTTCAATTTCATTCACTATATCTTTTGACGGTATTCATTTATATTGATTTCCTTGCACTTGATATTTCATAATTATACATTTTTTAAGCATTCATCCTCTTATGCATCAATGTGGTTTCTGGAATGCTTCATAACCAAAATAACTAGGGTTTCCATTCCCTTTGACTTCCTTTGAACAATGTTCTTTGAGGTGGTAAAATGGGGGTTCACAAAACTAGGTTAAGAACCGTCAATACTTTTCAAAACAACTAAAACTCCCACCTAAACTTGAAAACTTTGAAATTCCATCATTGGTGATCATTTAGGTAAGTTTGTGAACCTCAGGGTCGGATGGCCAACCATAAAATTAGAAGAATTTGAATGCTTTAGAAGTTATAATAATTACACATGTCATGCACAAGAATTAAAGGACAAGTTCAAACAGAGTGTGGTAAAAGGGGAAGTTAGAAGAAAATGGGTAATCATTTCCCAAGTTAGACGAACTTAATGAAACACTGATCAACTTATAAACTTAACCAAAATTTGAATGGGGGCACCAATTTAAGAGGTATGGACCAAAATTGGGGTAACAAAACCAATGATATAGACAAAGCTCTTTCAACACTATAATCTTCACTTGGAATAGGTGATCTTACACTTTGAGGAGGGAAACTCCTTGTGCGTTGAAGATGTGATCTTGTCCTTGAAGGAAGAATATTAAAGTTATCTTTCTGTAGGATGTGAAATTCTGCATTTTGGTTAAAAACTAACATAAACAAGCATGATTAGTATTCAAGCAAAGCGAACCCTCAACATCCATATGAAATAAATCAACATGCTTCATGATTCCATCAAAACAACAAAAGATTAGATAAACTAGTTGAAAGCATACAACAAAACATGAAGAAAATACTATCTCATAGTGGATTGGTGTCATATGTGCTAGTGACCCTTTCCCAATCCTTGATTGATAAGCTAAATGTTGCAAATGATGAAGAGTGAAATGGACAAGATCAAATCTCAAATGAAGAGAGTGACCTTGCAAGATTGTGGAGAGATGGTGAAGGATTTGATATGAGATGAAGCCTCTATTTTATAGATTTTCAAAATGCTAAGTGTGTTGAAAATGGACCAATGTGGGACAAAGATCAAGCCAATAAGATAAGGCCACTTGTCAAGTGGTGATTGGTCAATGTATGTGCAAGATTTGGGAAGAGTGCCCATGAGAGGGAGAATTTGAATTTGAATTTTGCAATGAATGCTAAGTTTGACCTTTGGAAGGGGACATGTAAGAGACATGTAAGGCCTCATAAATGCTCTGTTGAGTGTACATGTCCACTTGGGGGGAGATTCAAACTTGGAGAATATTCTCCCTTTATGCCAAGTTGAAAATAAAGATTTTTATAAATCAATTAAATGCAATTTCATGTGCAAGTGGCCAAATCTAGAGAATGCAAGTGGTTGAGATTAAGATTTTAATCAGGATTAATTAGCTAGGATGATGATTAGGATGCTTTGACTTTTATGACTTAAATACTTGATTTATTTAATTTAGAAAATGATGGAATATGATTTAGGATTTGATTTAAATGGATTTTTGATTTATTAAAAGGTTGATGATAATGTTTAATTGATTTTAAATAAATGATCCTAGGAGATGAAATTACCTAATTAATGGATGAAAGTGCACCTGATTAATTGATGAATGGTCCTAATGTGACATGTAATTTGACTGAATCTGATCGAATGCATAATGTTAGTTTTGCATGTCTACATTTTGCCCCTCTTTGAAGCAATTTACTTGTTGCGTTGGTTCAAAGAATAACTTGCTGCTATCAAAATCAAAAAAATTCTAATTTTTCAGATGCCCCAGTGGAAAGTACACTGGTACATTCCCCCCTCGAGAGATCGAGAGAAAAGATTAGATTTGAGGGTCGATCTCCCGATAAAGAGGTTCAAAATGGGTTGTTATGGACGACGATGCAAATGAGATAATTTTAAGATGCTTAGAATAACAAATCTATATTATCCTAAACAACTTAAATGATGATATGATACGAGATGGATGAGATGGGTGATGGGATATGCTGTGATTATGCAATGGATGATTTATGAGATGCTTAGACTAACAGATCTATATTATGAAGATGGTGCAAATGCAATGCATGTGAAATGATCAATGTTTCCTATTATGTATGATATGAATGATATGTGGTATGCTAACGGTTTGTGGATGCAGGATGGATGCATGATGGATTCCTTGGTGATGATGATGTTAGTGTGGAAATGAGATGATGACAAGAGGATCCCACAAGCCAACATTATGAGAGATGATAATGAAAAATGATGATAAGAAATGATGATGAGAAATGGATGATTTTGCTTTATCAAGGATTGGGATTTTCAAAGGGTCACTTACTTTATGTTTGATAACACGCCTAAGCACGATGCATCAAGGTATAAAGGACCAGGATGGCGTTGTACTTAGTGTGATGGACTTTGACTCAACAAATAGATAGGAGTATTCTTGTTCACACCTGACATACGAAAACCTTGCTAGGATGTGCTTTAGAAGTCTCAAACATCTTGGACCAAAACACAGAAAGGTATAACCAATCAATGCAATAGTCAACAAGCTATTTGAAACATCCTCCATATATATCTAACAAAGAAAGTATTCACCAAGTTATTTTACAAGAACATCCAACAAGCACAACAGACAAAAGATAATGATCATTGCCCATTCCTATCTCTCAAACTCCTTCGTTCGGATATCATCGAGAGGTCCTTGGAATGAGCGCAATAAGATAAATCAAAAGAAAAGATCAAGTATGCAAATAAGCCAATGTTCTTCATACCTTCAGCCAAAGGGATGTGTTTCGATAGGATAAGAATCCAAAGTGATATCCAAAATGATGCCCATTGTCGGAACAATATATCCTAGGACATGAATTGTATAGGATGATGATGGTTTGATAAGTTGATTGATAGGCTATTGATATAAGGTTGACTGACATGTTTGCGATTGATCAAGAGTTTGATTTTGTGTTCAATGGTTCATTGTTTTGATTTTGATTTTACAATTGAATCTTGATTTTGCTGACTGTTGCGCTTGTTTCTATTTGTGTTGCCAAAGGATGAAGATGGAAATCAGTTATTATGGATAATTGATTATTGCGGGTGCAAGCGAGATGAGACAGATGGATTTTTTCAAATAATTGGATGTTTTTGATGTTTTTGGAATGTTTTGAAGTTGTTTTTGGTGTTTTTGGATTTTGCAATGTTTTTGATTTTTTTATTTTTGATGTTTTGGATTTTGATATTTTTTAATGTTTTGGATTTTGATGTTTTTCGAATGTTTTTGGATTTTGATTTTTTTTTAATGTTTTTGGATTTTGATGTTTTTGATGTTTTTTGAATTTTTTGAGTGTTTTTGGATTTTGATATGTTTTGAATGTTTTTGGATTTTCTGATGTTTCAAGGGCTGATCAAAGATTAGCCTTGCCTACGTTTAAGCTCAGAGACGAAGTAGTTCGGATTCCAATGTTTTTGATGTTTTCTGCTTTTTTGAGTGTTTTTTTGGATTTTTTTGATATGTTTTGGATGTTTTTGGATTTTCACATGATTTTGATGATTTTGATATGGATGTGTGTGATGATATCAGTGCTCTATTTTGGGATTTTGTTGAAAACCAAGCTAAGGTTGATAGGTCAAGTCGATGGATTGATGATGATAACATTGTTGAGGATGCACAACAATGCAAGGATTGATTGATGAGGATTGATGGTGATAACATTGTTGAGGATACACAACAATGCAAGGATAGTGTTAAGTAACACAAGGATTTGGGAAAGATATCCCCAAGATGATGATGGATTGATGATGATTTGATCAAGACTGATGATGATAATCATTGTTGAGGATGCACAACAATGAAAGGATAGTGTTAAGCAACACAAGGATATCTTGATGATTTCTTGATTAGATTTTGATTGATCATGATTGATGAAGCTTGGTTTGAAAAAAAAGATGTTTTAGATGATGTGATGTTAATGTTTGAAATGCAACCTAGATGTGACTTATAGTGATTTTTTGGATCGATGTTCGATGAAAGTTGAAGACTGATAAGGAACTTCTTCTCGTCAAAATATTTCATGGGCTAGTGATTCAGATTTTGGATTGCAGATGCTTGACCAATTTGATTTCATGTTTTCCAATGTGTGGATCGCCACATAAGCTGCAGGACATAGACCAAGATTTATTCTCAAAGCAAGATGTACATATCTGCTCCCAATGTCTAGCAATGTATGGAATGCCATGGATGGATGTTCAGATAAGTGTATGGATGGATGGATATGCAAAGGATTCCAAGGATTATCTTGCGATAAGATGAGGTGTTCAGATAAAGAATACTCATTTGGATAATGCTTCATGGCTTAGATAACATAGGATAGGATAGGATCAATGAAAATGACCCATGTCAAGATATTTACCGTAAGCAAGCGTAAAGTGTGCCCAAAAAATTCATCAAGATGGATGATGGATGAGTGGATTTATTATGGATAAGATGGATGGAATGCTCGATTTATTATGGATGGGATGAGATGCTTTCGTCTGAACTGGCGCACGTAGATGCTCGATTCTACTCATGACGCCTGTTTGCTAGGTTTTCATCATGGTCTTGCCCAAAGTGCCACCATAGTGGTTTTCACTAGAGGACGATTTTTTTTTTCCTCTTTTTCTAAAAGATTTTAAGCTCATGCTGAATCACAAGGTGTTGTTGATGTAGATGCCCCTGTCATAATGTGCCATGGGTATCCTACCTGAAGGAGCTGCTTTGCTAAGATACGTGCACTTGAATGCAACTTTTGGGATTCTTGATCTGCTTCATCGATACCGGAGTTAACCCTATCTCTGTGCGTACATCACGATAAAGTGCCTTCTGAATCCTTATGATGAAGGGTCATTGCCAATACATGGTTAATATGAGAATTGGATATCATGCGTGGAGGCGTGGATGGAGTGCGTTTAGGGATAAGAGATGGATTGGTTGATAGTTTGGAACCTTTGACTCTCCAAACATGGGAAGATGAGCAATGATGGGTGGATACGAAAGTGTGCATAGAATTAGGACCAACTGCTTGATACACTTTGTACATCACTTGAAAAGCTTGCTTTTGCCTTTGCGGACATCTTTGATGGATACTTTTCCCTTTTTTATTTTTCCCCATAGTTTCTTTGACTAATAGAGTTTGATAGGGATGATCTTTCTTTGTATTCTTTGGTATCCATTTGTTTTTGATTTGTCCATTATGCTTATCAACTTCTTTTTCTTTGATAACATTCTTTGTAATTTGATTCAAATCTTTCTTTTGACGTTGGTCCCAATTCATGGATGGGGTGATGGGTGGATGAAGATACATGGCGTGGCTAGTTGTAGTATTGACACTAGCTTCATCATAAGGACTCTTCGTGATCCCTATGTTGATGTTTGCTTGAGATGAAGTTGCCCCTAGTATGGTGATAGTATCACCTTCATGCTTTGATTCTGCTTGTTTGAAGAGCTCTTGTTCAGAATGCATTCTCTGATCAATGATCACTATAGACGACATTATTTCCATTTGCTGCTCTGCTAATTCTGGATTATACTATTTTGTCTAATTTTCTTCCTTGAGTAGATAATGTTTGATATCTTTATTCATGATTTCCTCAATCTGATTTTGGGATATATCTGATCGTGATGTTGATAACTCCGTTTGACTGTAGAAGTTAATAATCTGCTCTTTTTGTGTAACAAAATCTTGTTCTAGATGAAGATCATCTACGTGCCCATCTGTAGAAAGCATCTCATGGGTAGATGGAGGAGTATGTGCTACATGGATATGATCATCTTGCATGGATAAGAGAGTGTTCATTAGATTATTGTAGTATCTTGAAGATACAAATTCTTGATCTTGATTAATTTCGGAGTTGCTTTCGACATGCTTTGGATCAAGTTCTTGACATGGGGCAGCTTCAAAGGATGGATTTCTTACAAAGGGTTCTTGGACGTCGTTATTAGACATGGGGAATGGCTCAATATCCTCAAGTGTCAAGTTCAGGGTTCTTTCAGTATCTGTAACCATGCGGTCAAAGGGGATCAACATGTTTTGGAAGGGACCATTGCTAGACCTTGGTGAAAGATTTTGATCATGCTTTGGAATAAATTCTTGAGATATGTCCTCTACCTCATAAGGTGATGTAGAGACATTTTCAACATGATCATAGGTCGATGGATGTGCATTATGTCAATAGGATCAAATAACCCTAACACTCCTTGAAAGAGATCACTAAAAAGTGGCTCTTGATGTATGGTGAGTTTATCATCGGATTGTGTAGATACATCCTCAATGTGCTCCTCAATGGAGAGGTTTTGATCATTGTTTTCGATAATTGTGGTGGAGAGATTGTGAATGTATTCGACCATAGAGTCAAGTGATGTTGATATTTCTTGAATTGGCTCATTGTCGAGTTTTGTTGGTGGATTTTGATTGTGATTCAAAAGTGACTCTTGATATATGTCAATTTTATCATTGGATGAAGTAAACATGTGCTCAGTGATGGATTGATCTTTAACCTTGTTTTCACTAGTTGTCATCTTTTGTGTTTGTGCTCATGTTGGTTGGGTAGCTTGAGAGGCTTGGGAAACTTGAGAGGATTGTTTCACTTGTTGAGCTTACGTTGCTTGTTGCATGGCTAGATATTGTTGGAATCCCTTTTGAAAAGTAGCTTGTAATGTCGCATTGTATTGGTTTCATGTGGTGGAAGTTGGTGGTGGTGGGGGTGGTGGTGGATTTAGAATCATGTTGGATGTAGTGACAAGTGTTTGAGATACGCTTGGAGCGATCATGGTAGTGAGAGGTTGAGATGTGATGGGTGTGATAGTGGTGTTTGGAATGATTGAAGGGATAGTGATGGTTGGAATGACTGAGGTGATAGGTCCTTGGGAGACCGTATTTTAATTTGGGATCAATGTTGTTGTTTGATTAGATACCATCCATTGGTGTGATGTTGATGGTATATTCAAATGATTTATTGTGATGGTTTGATTGATGTTAGGTGGATTGATTTGGATGGCGTGATTGGAGTTAGGTAAAGGGGGAAGCCCTAAACCAAGGAATGATGTAGGTAATGGTGATGGAGATTTCCCTTGGTGGAATGCCTCAACTATTTTGGAAAGTTCCACTATTTGATCTCACCAAATCTATTCTTGATTTTGATCTTGACTCACTTGAGATAGTTGATTTGGCTTTTGTTTAAGCGGATTTGGGATGCCTACTTGTGGTTTTTGAATGGGATTATGGGAAAATTGACTTTGGATAATGTTTTGATTTGGGATGATGTTTAGATTTGGCATGATAGGATGAACATTGTTGGTATTGGGAATCATTTTTCCAAAGTTTTCTGAGTTAGGATTCATGTTTCAAAAACTTGCACTTGGTACATCCAAATTTGGTTTGTAGGGATTTGGTGGAATGATGTTGCTCATTTGAAGACTCATGTATTGATTGTTTGGAGGATAGACTTGTAAGTTTGGACTTTGATTTAAATCTATCATGGGGAGATGTGTTCCAAAATTCAGATTGGGCATACTCACATTCGTTGTGCTATTGATATTCATAGGAGATAGTGATCCTATGTATGGATGTGAGTTTCCATAATCCCATGATTTTGTGAGGCTTGAATAGTTTGGTTGGTTTGGACCGCTCATGATGTACGAATCTAGTTTATATTCCATGTTCTTCTTGTGTTTTGATCTTGTAGCAAAAGTGACCTCTAAGGTTCTTAGGACCAATGAGGAGATGGAGGATGAAATGTGTAAATGATATGAGTGTTGAACGTTTAGGGACCTTGGATCAATGCTAGACTTAGGGTTTTTTATTTTGATTTTTGATGTGAATGATGAACTTGTAAACCCTAAGATGTTGGATGTGATCTTAGGATGAACTTGTTCAAAGGATGGTTGATTTAATTAAATGTATGAGAAAGGATACATTCCCACACACCTAAGTAAACAAATGACTTTGATTTGATTTAAGGATGATACCCAAGTCTAGAATGATGTTTTCAAAAGCTCTAAAGTTGTTTTGGATGGATGAAGTGTTTGATTTGATCCTAAGAGACTTAGAGAGACTTTGTTTACTAGGCCAAGGTATTGAAGAACACACTTTTCTCTAAGAGCAATCAAAAGACCAATATGACCAAAAGATATCAAGCACATGTATGGGGTCCAATTTGTTATCTTTCCTTAATGAGTACTTTTTACCACAAACACACTTCTTGATTTAGGTTTAAAACTGAATTTCCAATGTCACAACTTCTTTTGGTCCCACAAAGTGCTATGTGGAAGTTCCAAGAAATCAGGACAAGGGTTGCCTAATGTTGACCTTTGTAAGAGCAAATTAAGATGTAAACCCAATTACTTAGGAACCTCTAAGGACATAGTCCCAAGGGTAAGCAATAGTTCTTGGGCTTTGTCAAAGGAATTTTCTCTAACTAAGGGGTTTGAAATTCTAATGATGGTGTTAAATGATGGTTTTCCAATGTTTTCGATAAACACACTGTGTTTTCAAACAAGCAATATGACATCCTTGCTCAATTGGTATGTTTTTCTTGGTGGGCTTGCCTCATGCCCTTCATACTAGAAGAGATGCTTTTACATGCAACCAAGGACAAAATATAAAGGTATGTTAAGAATGAAATCTTAACCTTTATATTTTAACCAAGATCGGACATGGCAAGTAACTTCTTGGAATCTAAGTTCCAATGCACCACTTCGATAAACTTGTTGGATGGACTAGATGGCAACTAAAAACAAGGTTCTTAATGACACAACATCGGGGACATGGCACCTTGTGAGCGTCCAGCAAGCCACTAAAGGCTTTAATCAATCCTACTAGGGGCTCTTATACATTTTACAGTAGTACCCCATTCTGAAAGACACTGTATGGCTAAGGCCTACATACCATGAGGACTTGACAGTTTAGTCTTATCCATTTATATACCAGCCTGAATGAAAAATCGGTTGGAGTCGCCTTTGAGTTCTCCTTTCGGATGTGTCTCTTAGGAAGGCCCCTTTAAAGCTAAACAATAGCGAGCAAGCACATTCGGGGTTCGATCGAATTTCGTTTAGAAACAAAGGGAGAACACACGCAATATACCTAACTCACACTCGCACAAGATCTTGTTCAGTTTTAAGCCCAAATCAAAGTGTTTCAAAGCAATAAAATGCACTTTGAGTGTTTCTCTTGCACCCTAGATCACACGAAGCGCAAGGGGAGAGGATACACACTCAAAATGCACCAAAGACAAAATCACACAATTCAAGCACTTGTTCATTTTATAGCCTTCAAAGCAATTTTGAGTTCGTTTTAAGCACCAAGATGAAGTGTGAGTTTGATTTGTTCAATTTTAGTCCAAAATCAAAAGGCTAGTAAGTGTCTAAGCTTGAATTTTAGCCTTTTGTGAATGGAGAAAATCAAATTGTTCTTTTTAGACCTGAAGGAAATTAGTGCCCTAGGAGCGAAAAGGTAACAATTTCATAAATAAGTGTTGAGCAGACACTTAAAGCGTTAAAAAACACTTTGAGTTTTCAAAAAAAAAATAAAAAATCCCCCTCCTTTCATTTTCGTTTGCTAGCCTTCTCCTTCATTTTGTACCTTTTCCTTTCACTTTTCCTTTGTACCTATTAAACAAAAGGCAAGCATGTGAGGATCAACAATTCATTTTAATCCTTGATTTTAAGGGAACAATTTCAAATAATTGAGACTCAATTATTTTAGATAAATGACAAAGATCAATTATTTCTATTGGACAAAGCTAGATATCAAGTTTAATTATCAAGGTTTCCAATGTCAATTGTGGTAAAGCAATTCAAACATAAATTATTTCAAAGGGGGGCAATGTACCAGAACTTGAGGTGTTTGAGAGTAATGGCAGGAAATGAGGAAAAAAATAGTGTTGGATGAGGAGAAGAAGTTGGGGGAAGGGTGAATAAAGGCCTATGGACATCTGTAGAGGATTCTATTATGCTGGACTTTGTGAACGAATATGGAGGAGGCAACTGGAATGCTGTGAAAAAGTATTCGGGGCTTTCTTGCTGTGGAAAGAGCTGCAAGCTAAGGTGGGCTAATCATCTAAGACCTCGTTTAAAGAAGAGGGCCTTCACTCTTAAGGAGAAGCGTACCACTTTGGAGCTCCACGCCAAGCTCGGCAACAAATGGGCTCGTATGGCTGCTCAGCTCCTTAAGAGACATTATCATCAAAAAATGCCATTCCTATCAAGCATATCTTTCCCTTCATCATTTTGAAATAACAGAAATGCAGTAACTTTATTTTATTGCTGTGCACACTTATTTGTTGAAATATGACTTATCAGTGAGAAAAATTTTAGCCTTGAATCTTATAACTAGTGTTATGCAAATCTTGAAACTATTATCTGATATGAGGCATTTAAATGCGTCGACCCATGTATTGGGGAATGCACCTTTTGTTGCCTCTGTATCAAGGCTCGTATCAAGGCACATATAACATTAAGATAGGGACAACTTTGTTCTGGAGAAGAACTCAACTATTACTCCTACCAATAAAAGGAAATAAAAAAAACAAAAGCTACTACAAACTATATCCCTGGTTGCATAAACATATGTAAGTGCCAATTAAGAGAAATAATAAATGATAGAAACTTTTGAACTTTGAATAGTTATTCACAAACAACCCTCCTTCTAGCGCCATATGTAGGATGTGAAATTCTGCATTTTGGTTAAAAACTAACATAAACAAGCATGATTAGTATTCAAGAAAAGCGAACCCTCAACATCCATATGAAATAAATCAGCATGCTTCATGATGCCATCAAAACAACAAAAGATTAGATAAACTAGTTGAAAGCATACAACAAAAAATGAAGAAAATACTATCTCATAGTGGATTGGTGTCACATGTGCTAGTGACCCTTTCCCAATCCTTGATTGATAAGCTAAATGTTGCAAATGATGAAGAGTGAAATGGAAAAGATCAAATCTCAAATGAAGAGAGTGACCTTGCAAGATTGTGGAGAGATGGTGAAGGATTTGATATGAGATGAAGCCTCTATTTTATAGATTTTCAAAATGCTAAGTGTGTTGAAAATGGACCAATGTGGGACAAAGATCAAGCCAATAAGATAAGGCCACTTGTCAAGTGGTGATTGGTCAATGTATGTGCAAGATTTGGGAAGAGTGCCCATGAGAGGAAGAATTTGAATTTGAATTTTGCAATGAATGCTAAGTTTGACCTTTGGAAGGGGACATGTAAGAGACATGTAAGGCCTCATAAATGCTTTGTTGAGTGTACATGTCCACTTGGGGGGAGATTCAAACTTGGAGAATATTCTCCTTTTATGCCAAGTTGAAAATAAATATTTTGATAAATCAATTAAATGCAATTTCATGTGCAAGTGGCCAAATCTAGAGAATGCAAGTGGTTGAGATTAGCATTTTAATCAGGATTAATTAGCTAGGATGATGATTAGGATGCTTTGACTTTTATGACTTAAATACTTGATTTATTTAATTCAGAAAATGATGGAATATGATTTATGATTTGATTTAAATGGATTTTTGATTTATTAAAAGGTTGATGATAATGTTTAATTGATTTTAAATAAATGATCCTAGGAGATGAAATTACCTAATTAATGGATGAAAGTGCACCTAATTAATTGATGAATGGTCCTAATGCGACATGTAATTTGACTAAATCCGATCGAATGCATAATGTTAGTTTTGCATGTCTACACTTTCCTCAAAAATTCAAATGTAGGATCAATATTCCCTTGGTCCCTTTGACTTTGTGTATATCTTCTTTCTACCAAAATGCAAGCTTGGCAGGAGAGGTAGATCAACAATTAATTAAGTAATTACAAAAACAATAAGAAACTTGTAAACTTCAATGAAAAGTGTGAGGCTATGATTGTGTTTTTGTATCCCCAATGGATTCACCAAAAAATTGTTGGGTGAATATTTTGTAATCACTTAATTAATTACAAAATGGTGATTTCAACTACAACTATGTTGAGGTTTAAATCTCTCCTTTCAGAAGGGGAGGCTCCCTTCTTACTGCTCACTAAAGTAACTAGTAACTAACCTAGATTATGTACACTAAATTTATCCATGGGTGTTACATTAATCATTTTCTCTTTTTTAAGAAAATATTTTTTTTCTTAAACAAATTACAATAATACCTCATGATAATTATAACATATAATTCACCACAAAATTCTATTTCGTGCAATAATAACCAATATCTACTTGATTAAACAAAAGAGTAACCAGAGTGATACCAATGAATGTTGGTAATTGGAAAACCACAAAAGATCAAAGTCTTTTGGTATCTTCAATGACGATTCATAAGGATATAGAATGGTGTATCTTGCAGAGCTCAAAGACTTCAATAGATGCCACCAAAGGATCCGTAAAACACAACAAATAACTTGCAACCCAAAGTCTTTGAATTATTAATAAAATGTACACACAAGAACATAAACTTAAAATGTATTACTGTAGCACAAAGTCTACAAAATCATATCATAATTTCCTTTCAAATATATGATATAATGCCACTTATTCAACCATTTACAAGAAAATGTAATGAGGACATAAGAACAATCTCACACATAACAAAGTACATCCAAAGCTAAGGTTAGATGCAAAATTTACCTCTTTTATTCATTGAAATTCGATTTTCACATTAAACACAAAGTCTCAATATGTTTTTCAAATGGGCAGCACTTCACTTCAAAAGATAAAAGGTCCCTATTACAAAAGAGCTCCCCCATATATATAGAGGAGAGCCAAGAGCTAAAATAGGAAAGCTAAAACTAACTGACTTATTCAACAATAGAGTCTTATTTGATTTAGGACTTCTCTATTTTTACATGTAATTGCATATCTATAAAAGACATGTAATATGTCATAAACTAATTATATGTTGCATAAGGGAAAAATGGAAAAATAAACTAAGTATGGAATAGGTGTGTTCCTTCATTCTTCACCATCCTTCTCCAAGAAGTCTTCATATTTCATTAGTGTCACTTGGACTTCTGAATTATTTGACCATGTAGTATTCCTAGACACTACGAGTACTTGTGTGATCAATTCCTCAATGGTGCTACAATTTTTCCAATGAATTTCTGGTACTACCATCAGGTTATCCAAAGTGAGTTGAATGTCCACAAATTTTTTGATAGAAGCTAATGAAAAATTTTCATCTTCAAACTCCTTTTGTATTGATGAGGTGAACTCCTAGATAACCTTATTAGAGGGAAGAGCTTCTTGATTGTCATCAAGCACTTGACAAGAAAGCTCTTTTATCCTGGAAATGAGATATGAACCTTTATCTTTGCCAACCTCCTGTGATTCTTGTAAGTCTCTAATTAAATCATTGATGTCATTCAAATTATACCTCATGGTCTCCTGTATGCTAAAAAAAATTCTCTATTAGGAATTATCCCAACTTCCTCTAGCGCATCAAGCTTCATTTCTTTCATCTTTGTCCAATCTTTGAGACTTTTTTTCTATTTCTTGTTGATTCTTGGAAAGTGTGTCAATAGTTTGACTCAATTTTGTCGTTACATTTCCCATATTGCTAATCCCTTCCTTAGAAGATTTGAGCAATTGTGTTCCTTGATTCAAGATCGTATCAATCCATTATGTAACTGCTTTGCCCCATACTGCTATTCAACCCTAGCCTTATATTGATCCTTAATTTTCTTTTCCTAATCAAAATTCTCAATTGGGGAAGCCAATTCTTATTTTTCATCCTCTTTCACACTTTCATGCATCCTTTTGCCAAGTTCTACCCTTGTGATAGAGTAATAAAAAAAATCTCTCTTCTGAAGTTTTACTTGATGGAGGTTGTGCAAAATATTTGTATCCTTCTTTATCCACTAACACCCTTGGAAGATTATTTGGCTTCTTTGTATATTTTTTCTTTATTGGCACCAACTAACCAAAATCAAACTCATCAGGAGAGATAGCTTGCTTCTTTCTCTTAAAGTTTGTGAAGCCAACCAAGGGGGGAGAGGGGAAGAACCTTCTCTAGGACCTATCATCAAGTAGCTTGAGTGGATGTGGTTGCACCTACAATGGTGGTATTCACAAGCGGTGGAGCGTCAATTTGAATAGCTTTAGGTATTTCCACACTTGGCATATTCTATTCAGTTTGAACCATAAAATTATCTAACTTAGATTGAGTAGACATCGAAATAAGGAGAAGACAAACTTGGAAAATTAGTGAGGAGCCAAAAATATTTTCAAAATTATTTCTAGGACTATCAAAAATAGACCCTAAAGTTGGGGATGAATTAATTGATTAAATTAAAATGGTAGGGGTAATAACCATGGCAGCAACAATAGTGACAGAGGGAAAAGGTTTTTCAATCAAAACAACGAGAGGAAAGGCAGTTAGAAAAGTGGTAGAGATAGGGGAAGAAAAAATGGGAGTTTTTTTGGAGCATCCTCATGTGGAGACTCTTGTATGTATTCATCTAGTCTCTCTTCTTCTTGTTCCTCAACTTGTTCTGACACCTCTTCTGTGTGAGTTGATATCCCTTCTACATCTTTTCTCTTACCCCCTTTCATTATTAATTTAATCCTAGGATTATGAGTTCTACTTGTTGCAAGTATGAAGGTGTTGTCATTGATGTCAATAGGAAGTCTACTAATTGGTGTTTTCATTGATGTTAACTATGTGTTAAGGAAATTGTTGCATGATGAAGATGTTGAGGATATTGAGAAAATTGTGAAAAAGAGGAAAACAAGTTGTTGCAGGTTGTGCATGTATAGTTGAGATATTGAGGAAATGTTGCGAGTACATGGAGCTATATTTTTGTTGCAAAGTCTAGAGATAAGTTGGAATGAAGCAATGAGTTGAGATAATGCTTTTGGTACTTGGTTTCCAAGTGCCTTTGAGAAAATTTGATAAACAAAGTAAATTGTGTTGTGCAAGTGGTTAGAGTGTGCTCTGATACTGTGCTTTGGGTTTCTTCTATGTTGATGCTATGCTTGTGTGGATCTTACAGGTTATTCAAGGTTTTCATAGGTTGCTATATTTAAAATTTATGTTTCTGGATTGTTGTATAGTGTAAGATATTTTCACCAATGTGTGAACTAGTCTTTTAGTGATGTCTTTTGTGGCTTTTGAGAAATATATTTGCCTCACATTTCTCTGCTATTTGACTTCAAGTTGTATGGATTTGGAATGTTTCTTATAATGCTTGGTATTTAATATTTTACTTGATTTAGTGTAGTACAGAGTGATCTTCATTTTTCAATATGCACTTGTAATGTTTACTAGTTGTTCTAACATGAAGTATTTGTATGATGTGATCTTGGATGAAGTATTTTATTAATATCAAGTAGTTCGTGGATTATTCTAGATTGTGTTCGAGTGAATTCTTTCATCTGGAAGTTTTGGATTGATTTAAGGAAGCATGTACTTAATGATTATGGTGTTTAACATAGGTATTGGTTGACCTTGTGTTAGAATTACATGTGAGGATTGTAAAAGAATGTTTAGGTGTGTTTGGATCTATTTGGGTCCTAATTAAGGACTTATGTAGGTTGTTTTGTTCATATCCACCATAGGAATGTTTAGGTGCTAACCTATTTTGAGTTTGTAAGTGTAACGGATAGTTACCAATATTGGAGAAGTTTTTTGAGGTTAAGGTTGATATAAATAAGTGTGGTGTTGATGTGAGTTGAAGGTGTGAAAGAAGTGAGAAGCAAGATTGATGCAAGTGATATGTGTGATGAGAACTTGAGCAAAGTAATGCAAATTCTAGTATTAGGAATCCTGAAGGTAGTGAGTTGAAGGCATCTGAAATCTTTCATGCAAGACTACAAAAGTGTGTGAGCAATTGTGGTGGATTCCTTGTTGCATTGAGAAAGTTCTCTCTATGTAACAATTTCTCTTCTATCTTCTTGTATTTCTTTATGTGGCAGTGAGCCCTAATTGTGAGCCTTTGCGGACAATGTGTCCTATTCTAGTAGTGAACCCTTGAACCATTTTTTCTATTATTTACATTATGAGCTAATCCTCATCATTTTTTTTCCCTCAATGGGTTTTCCACATAAATCTAGTTTTCTCTTTTGTATGGTGTTGTAATTTCAATTTTTTTATCTACATTTCATGTTTAAGCATACTAATAGAATAAGGGTTTGGTGAATGCATTACGATTGAGGGTTTTGAAGGTTTAATATGCTACAACTAATTCACCCCCCTCTCAGTTGTCTTGTTCATTTCAACAATTGGTATCAGAGCAAGGTTCCTTTGAAAAGAGCTTAACCTCTTGAGGTAGATTTGAGATGGAGAACAAGGTTGCTTTGGAATGCCTTAGATTTGTTGGCACACATTATGCATTCTAGAAGATAAATATTGAAGGATATCTGGCTACTGAGGGATATGATATTGAAAAGGCTTATACAACTACATATACACCACCTCAAAATGGTCCAAGTACAAGTGCAGAGATCAGGGTGCATGAGATCAATATAAGAAAGATTTGTTATTGTGAATAGTCTTTCAAATACTGAATTAGTAAAATTTATGAGTTTGAAGACTACTAAAGAGGTTTGGGATAAGCTAGAAAGCATTTATGAAGGAGATCCAAAGGTCAAACAAGAAAAGTTGTAGAACTTGAAGGTACAATTTGAATTATGTGAATGTCTGAGGATGAAACAATTAAAGGATACCTATAGAGAGTTGATGAGTTGGTAAGTCCTGTGAGAGGCCTTGGTGTAGCAATTAAAGAATCTAAAGTAGTAAAGAAAGTTATCAGATCTCTTCCTGATTGTTACAATGAAAAGGTATCTACTATTGAGGAAACAGCATATTTTGAAAATTATTCTAGATATCAGTTGATTGGTAGAATAACTACCTTTGAAATGAGAGAACTTGGTTTGAAGAATGGTACAAAAGTAGAGACTTCTTTCAAGGATAGTAAATCAAAGAAGGTTAAAGATTCAGATGGAGAAGATCTTGATAATATGGAAGCTAACTTTGAGAGAAAGATGAAAAAGGGAACTAGTAAGTACAAAGGTAAATTACCTTTCAAATGTTTTAGTTGTGGTGATATCTTTCATTATGCTTCAAGATGTCTGAGAGAGCTATAAACAATAAGAATAAGGAGAATAAAGGAAAAATGATTAAAAGAGATTACTCTGTTAGAGAATATGTTGATATTTCTGATGATGAATCTAATTAGGGAGATTTTGAAGATAATGAATTCTTGTTTTTGGCTATAAAAGAAGAATTTGGTTATGTTAACCATGAAAGTTGTGTGAAGGAAAATGTTTTGGAGATGAAGGATAAGGTTGAAGGTACTTTGGTATCTACTTTTCATGTTAAAGAGGATAAGAATTATTGGGTTGTTGACAATGGCTACTCTAATCACATGACTAGAGACAAAATTAAGTTTGTTAAACTTGAAAAGTATGATGAAGGATTAGTTAAATTTGTAGATGATTCAAGAGCTAACATTTGTGGAATAGGTTCAATCAGTTTTGATGGCAAGCATAATACTAAAAATGTTTACAATGTTAAGGGTTTAATGCATAACCCTTTTGAGTGTTGGAAAAATGTGTAGAAAAGGATATAATCTTGTGTTTAAGGACAAAACATGTGAGATCAGGAAAGGGTCCAGAATTGCAATTGTTATTGGTAAGAGAATAGATGGAGAAATCTATCAACTCAAGGGTGTTGATGGTCATTTCTTTATGTCTCATATTAATGATTGTTGGTTATGGCACTAGAGGATGTGTCACATGAATTTTTATAATTTGGAAAGAATTAGTTCAATTCATGCAATAAGATATTTACCACGAATCACAAAGCCTATCAATGTTGTTTGCAAGAGTTGTCGATTTGGAAAGAAACAAGGAGTAGTTTTAAAGGAAAGGAACAATATACTATCGAACTACTGGAATTAGTACATATAGATCTTGTGGTCCTACAAGGGTGGGAATTCTACAAGGTGACAGATATTTTATGCTTTTAATTGATGATTACTTTAGAATGACATGGGTTACTTTTCTTAGAGAAAAATCTAATGCATTAGATAAATTCAAGGCATTTAAAACTATGGTTAAGAATGAAATGGATTTGAAAATAAAATGTTTGAGGTTAGATAGAGGTAGTGAATTCACCTCCAATGAGTTTAACATGTTTTGTGAAGTTTATGGAATAACAAGGAATTTTCCTACCCCTAGAACTCCTCAGTAGAATGGAGTTGTTGAAAGGAAAAATAGGACTGTTCAAGAATTTGCTAAGTCTATGATGAAAGAGGAAAATCTACTGGAATTCTATTTGAGAGAAGCTATTCAAACTATTGTTTACATACTTAATAGAGTTTGAGCTAAAGCTAACAGCACAAAGACTCCCTATGAGCTATGGTATGGAAGGATCCCTATTGTGAAGTACTTTAGAGTGTTTGGAAGAAAATGTTATATCAAAAGAGAAGAAGAAAACTTAGGAAAGTTTGATGCAAGGTATGATGAAGGTATATTCCTTGGATATTCTACTAGAAGCAAAGCTTACAGATGTTACAACAAAAGGATAAGAAAGATAGTTGAAAGTGCAAATGTTAAAGTTGATGAAAAATTGCAGAATTCAATTTCAGTGGATGGATATGTGTTAGATGAACCTGATTGTAGAATAGAAGAAGAAAAATTTGATGAAGAAGTGCAGAATGAAGAGGAAGAATCTTAAGAGAAGACCCCTACAACCCCTAAGTATGTGCAAAAGAATCATTCTAAAGATCAAATCATTGGAGACAAGAGGAAAGGTGTATTGACAAGAAGCAAAGTTGTTGAAGTTGAGGTAAATTTGTGTTTACTTTCTAAAGTTGAACCTAAAACAGTGAGCGAAGCATGTAAACATGAACATTGGATGAAGGAAATGGAAGAAGAACTTATGCATATAAAGAAAAATCAGACTTAGGAATTGGTTCCTAAACTGGAATAACTAAAACATAATTGGAACTTAATGGGTATTCAGAAACAAGTTGAATGAGAATGGATAAGTAGTAATAAATAAGACAAGACTTGTGTGTAGGGTTACTTACAAGTGGAAGCTATAGAATTTGAGGAGACTTTTGATCCTATGGCTATAATGGAAGCTATTAGAAGGTTTTTGGCATTTGTAGCACATAAAGACTTTAAGGTCAAATGGATGTAAATTCTACTTTTATGAATGGTGAATTGGAAGAATTTTACATGGAACAACTAGAAGGATTTCAATAGTCAAATCAATCGGATATGGTCTACAAATTAAAGAATGCATGATATGGATTGAAGCAAGATCCCAGAGTTTGGTATGCAAGGTTGGACAGATATTTGATGCAACAAGGATTCAGTAAAGGCACCGCAAACAGTAATCTTTGCTTCAAATTTGAGGAAGACAAAGTCTTTATAGTAGTAGTATATGTGGATGATATTAACTTTGGTGGAAATGAAGGTATGTGTGAGAATTTTATAGAGGAAATGTAGAAAGAGTTGGAAATGTCAATGTTTAGGGAGATAAATTTCTTCCTTAGGCTACAAATCAATCAAACAGATAAAGGGATATTCATTTCACAATCAAAGTATGTCAAAGAGATGTTGAAGAAGTTTGGAATGGATGAATCCAAAATGGTATGCACTCCTATAGTGACTGGTTGTAACTTGAGAAAATATGATGACTCACCTAAGGTTGATTAGAGCAAGTATAGGTCTATGATTGATGGACTGTTATATTTAACTACTCCTAAACTAGATGTCATGCATGCATTTTTTCTTGTGGCTAGATTTCAAGAAGATCCTAAAGAGACACATGTTGCAGTAGTGAAGAGGATATTCAGGTATTTAAGAGGAACTCTAGATTATGGCTTGTGGTATCCTAAGGATACTAATTTCACATTAATTGCTTATATAGATGCAAATTGTGCTAGTTGTGTTGTTGATAGGAAAAGTGCAAGTGGTGGTGCATTATTTCTTGGATGTAGATTTTTTTCATGGTTGAGCAAGAAGCAAGATTCAATTTCTTTATCTACTACAGAGATTGAGTATATTGCAGTAGCATTATGTTGTACAAGAGTTTTTTGGATGAGACAGACATTGAAGTATATCAAAGTTGTATATGATGAGCCTATTCCTATCTTTTGTGATAATACAAGTGGATTTAACATTTCAAAGAATCCAGTGATGCATTCAAGGACAAAGCATATATCTATCAAGTATCACTTTTTGAGAGAGAAGGTTATGGATAATAAAGTAAATATTGAGTATGTACCTACAAAGGATCAAGTTGCTGACATATTTACTAAGGCTCTTCCTAAAGATACTTTTGAGTATCTCCGGGAGAAGTTGGGGGTTATTCCCCCTCCTTCCTTAAACTAGATGTATATGGAGATGCATCAGTCTAATGGATCTATGGATCTATCTCTTGTCTAGAATGATGTTGGTGGCTACCCCTTAGGGGGAGTAGGTAGTATCATGTGTTGTCATTGAGTTTCTTATTTATTTGGGTGTACTCCTAAGGGGGAGTATTCAAAGCAAGTATTTTGGTTCAGTTTCAAAGGGGTAGAACAATGCAAAACATTCTATCCTTTTCCATTGATGTCAAAGGGGGAGAGAGAATCATGTGAAAAAGATTATCTACTAAGGGAAAAGAGAGAAAGTAAGTTGTGTATGTTTTCTAATCATTACTAGAAAAGGAATAAAAAATCCTATAAGGGGGAGAGAGTTCAAGAATGCTATGTAGGCTATGGGTATGTGCAAGATCATGATGGGCCAAAAAGTGGCAATATGATGGGTATTTGTAGGGTATGTGGTTAACAACTTTTTTTACCCAAAATTGATGAAACAAAAAGGGTTTTTAAAAGAGATTCTCATCTTTCCACCAATATAAATTATGCTTTAATTTGAATTTAATAAATAATTATTATTCATTTTCTATTTGAATTATGACTAAAGTCCTGATTGATAGGTTGATTGAAAAACATCTATATCTTTCAAATGGTATCATATTTTTTGAATCCAAAATATCTGCCACATTCTATGTTTTGTATACTATAATGTTTTTAAAAAAAGAATTGAATTTCATGAAGTTTTGGCCAAGTTAAGGTGGTCAGACATGCGAGTTTTTTATATTTTTAAAAGTTGCAATAAAAAATTCATAATTAATTATTTACTTGGAAAAAAATTTCAAAAAAATATGTATCACATCGGGACATGAGTCCTCTACTTATATCTAAAATATTATAAGAAAATATTATCATTTTATTGTGGTTAGGGTGGTTAGATAGACACCTACTTCTTATTCTTTCCTTGAAAATTAAGTACTTCTACATTGAAATTTCAAAATTTCACCAAATAATTTAAAAAAAAATAAAAATAAACCTAATAGTTTATAAACTTCATTCAATTTGCTATAGATTCCATTCTTACATATTTTTGAAATAATATAGGTAACTTATTCAAATTTTTACATAAAATTGCCTAACTTTGATTTTTCTAAATTTTTTGCCACTTAAGGCCTGTTTTTTCCATGATGATCCTACACATACCCCTATCTAATCTAAAAAAAAGGAGAGTATGTATGTTGTCATTGATGGTTTTTCACATCTTGTGTTGTAATCAATGACAAAGGGGGATATTATTGCAAGTATGAAGGTGTTTTCATTGATGTCAATAGAAATTCTACTGACTGGTGTTGTCATTTATGTCAACTATGTGTTAAGGAAGTTGTTGCATGATGAAGATGTTGAGGATATCAAGAAAATTATGAAAAAGAGGAAAATAGGTTATGTAGGTTGTGCATGTATAGTTGAGATATTGAGGAATTTTTGTGAGTACATGGAGCTATCTTTTTCTTGTAGATTCTAGAGATAAGTTAGAACAAAGTAATGAGCTGAGATGATGCTTATGGTACTTGGTTTCCAAGTGCTTTTGAGAAAAATTGATAAATAGAGTAAATTGTGTTGTGCAAGTGGTCAGAGTGTGCTTTGGTATTGTACTTCACTTTTCTTCTATGTTGATGATATGCTTGTGTGGATATTTCAAGTTATTGAAGGTTTTCATAGGTTGCTAAATTTAGAATTTAGGTTTTTGGATCATTGTACAATGTGAGATATTTTTACCTGTGTGTGAACTAGTCTTTTAGTGATGTTTTCTATGGCTTGGGAGAAATTTATTTGCTCCATGTTTCTTTGCTGTTTGGATTCAGTTTGTGTGTACTTGGAAATTTTCTTATAATTCTTGTAGCTTTTTGTATTCAATATTTTACTTGATTTAGTACAATACAAAGAGCTTCATTTGTTAGTATGTAATTAAGGCTTACCAGTTATTCTGAGATGAAGTATTTATAAGATGTGAGATTGGATGAAGTATTTGATGAATCTCAAGTAGTTCATGGATTATTCTAGATCATGTTCAAGTGAATTTTTTCATCTGGAAGTTTCGGATTGATTTAAGGAAGCATGTACTTAATGATTATGGTGTCTAGCATGGGTATTGGCTAACCTTATGTTAGCACTACATGCAAGGATTTCAAAATCATGTTGAGGTGTGTTTGGATATATTTGGATCATAATTAAGGATTTATATAGGTCACCTTCATTCCTATCCATCACAGGAATGTTTAGGTATCAACCTATTTTGAATTTGTATGTGTAACGAATAGTTGTTGACATTAGAGAAGGTTTTTGAGGTTGAGGTTGATATAAATAATTTTGGTGTTGATGTGAGTTGAAGGTGTGAAAGAAGAGAGGAGCAATATAGATGTGATATTGATGTGATTGATGTGTGTGATGCAAATTTGAGTAGAGCAATGCAAATTTTAGTGTTAGGGTTCTTGAAGGCATCTAAAATATTTCATACAAGACTATGAAAGTGTGCGAGAAATTGTGGTGGATTCCTTGTTGCATTGAGAAAGTGATATTTTTGTAACATTTCTATTCTATCTTCTTGTATTTCTTTTTGTGGTAGTGAGCCCTAGCTATGAGCATTTTTGGACAATGTGTCCTATTCTGGCAGTGAGCCCTTGTGCCAGTTTTTCTATTATTTATATTGTGAGCTAATCCTCACCATGGATTTTCCCTCACTAGGTTTTCCACATAAATCTAGTGTTCTCTTGTGTGTGGAGTTGTAATTTCAGTTTCTATTATTTGTATATCATGTTCAATCATACTAACAAAATAAGGGTTTAGTGAATGCATTGTTGTTGAGGGTTTTGAAGCTTTAATTTACTACAACTAATTCACTCCCCCTCTCAGTTGTCTTGTTAATTTCAACACTACTTGTACCTGGGACATCACCCTTATTCCCAGTTCTAATTTATACCTTTTTCCCTACATTTCCCTCAGTTTCTTCTCCCTTAGACCCAGTGTTAAGATTCTTCAATCTTATGTCCCTTTCCTGTAACCAAAAATTAGTGTTAGCAAGAATAGGTTGGAATATTTCTCTGATATAAGTCACTTCCTTCTTCAACCAGTAAATAGGACGAAGAGGGGATTCAACAATATTATTTCTCTCATAAGCAAGATCTAGAATTTCATCCTCATCCTCCATGTCTTTGAGAATGTCTTCCAGATCTATATTTACAATTTATTCTAAGGTAAGCCGATAATAGTCCAGCTTCCTTATATCCTCCTTTGTCCTACAATCTATCCATATGTCCTCCATTCTATGTACATGGGAATAGCTCTTCTTGAGGTTATCTTTCATTCGTCTATAGTCAAAGTTAGGTCTCCTTTTGTATGTCTTCATCGTGACCCACTACATCTCTGATTCCATGCCTTTAGCTTTGGGAGATGTTTTGATAGAGTACATGCCTATCATGAAAGGAAACTTGAACCCTGTCTTGTGAGATTCTTCTTGTCTGCTATACACTACCATGATTTTTCTATGTGGTTCCATGATAACTATCTTATTACTTGGATACCTTAAATTAGGATTTTGTGCACTGGTGGGAAAAAATTGAGCTTCTATATGTGCTTTGGAAAATTAGATGTAAGGATGCATACAAACTAATATACTCCAAGTGGTTTGATGGTAAAGATGCAAAGGCAGAGAAGAACCCCACCCCTACATGGGGTATTTTACCTAGGATGCAATTGTCCAGAAAAATTATGCCACTACATGAGGGTAAGGAAAATTGATGTAAGGGAAAGGAAAAACCTTACCCCTACATGGGGGTAGAACTTGTCATATGCACAAGTGGGAAAAAAAATTCTCTTACATATGTTTATGCATTTAGAAGGATGCAAGTTGGGTTTTGAAACCTAACATGCATCTTTGGTTGATAGCACAAAGGTTTTTGGTTATGTGTAGGTTAGGTTTTAAACCCCAACCAACATGGGAAGGTCATAGCCCACATGCACTTGCAATAAAATTCCCCGTGGTCACAGACATGTTGGAAGGTCATTGGAAGGTTGATTATATGTGTTGGTTAGGGTTTAAACCCCAACCAACATCTTGAATGCAAGGTGGTAATGAACTAATGATGGTTAGATTTAAACCTTGCTGAATACATAAATGCATTGTGCAATGTAAAGCAGTGAATAAATTCCTTGATGCACATGAGGATGGTAATGGTTGTTGGTAGATCACAAATCAAGGTTTGAGATCTGTGATGTATGGTGTGCAAATCAAAATGGGTTTGAGGTTTTAAAACTCGTGACACCTTGTGATAGTTTATTGAAACAAAGATTTCACGAAGTGCAGGAGATGACATGGGATTCCAACTCAAATAACAACTATTAGCTAAAAAGAAACCAAAAATGAAAATCCTACAAACTAAATCAGATACTAACAATGCTATGAAAAGGTAAACGTAAGACAATGCAAACCACATAAAACCCTAAACATGTTTATACATACAAGGCAATAAAATAAATTAAAAAATACAAAAAAGATTACATACTCAGTAAACACAAACCATCGCAAAACCCTAGGAAAATACTTGGCCAAATCCTCTTGAAAACCAATCTCAAAGCTTGGATATTGGAAAACATACACAAGGAATACTTAGACGACTAAGAATGAAAGGAGAATAATAAAAAATGAAGAATAAAACGATTCAAAACAACTTAGAAACTTATATCAAATTTGCATTAAAATTGCATAAATACAAAACATGTGGAAACAAGGGTGTAGTTGCACTAAAAATTGATGCAGGAGCATCAAGTGGTGTAAGGGAAATCTTGCATCACCCAAAAATAGTTAAATTTCAAGTTTCTTGGTTTTCAGATGTTTTTACATTTTTGGATACCCTTTTCGTCATAATAAAATTCCCAATTTACTGTTTTTATTTCCTATTTCGGGTGGAAAGATATTACAGTTTTAGTTTCCCAGATTTGCACCTGAAAATCTTTTGAGTTATATTTGAGGCACTTAGAGCTCCCAGATCGGCCTCAAAACTTTCCAAAATCAGCATAGTGGATTTGAAGTGCGTTATTGACTTCGTGACCTTTCCAACGGTTCAAACAGTTCACAAATCAGAGTCCCGGATCAAAAGTTATGGCCCTGGGAAGTTGGCACACTTTCTAGAAGATACAATTGCAAATGCTCTTTTGAAATTTGAATTTCATGTTGTAAATTTTCAGCACCAAACTGCCTAAACTCAAATTTGAATGTTGTTTTGGCTCCAAACTAATGAGGAGCTCTATTTATGGGCAGGTTTCTAATTTTTGGGTAACTTTTTGGGGGACAAGCTCGCATATTGCGAAAGGGTGATTTTGTAGCTTTCTGTAACTTGCATGTGTTGTAGAACTTGGGGATTGAGATCCTCTGCATGTAAGAAGCTCCATTTTCTGAATAATAAAATTATTCTCTTATTTGTGGGTTATTTTCTAAGTCTCGGCTGCCTCATCAAGTGGCATCAAAGCCGGCTTTGAGCGTGGATAGATCATCAATCCAAAGGTAGTTCACACCAGGACTGTGGTTGTGGGTCAAGGTCAAGAAAGATGCCTCCAAGAGTGATGCCTGATAGGCATGGTGGTGCCAAAGGTGGTCGAGGCGAGAAAGTGTTGGTGGAAGAGATGCACCGGGCAGCCTCCGTAGATAGATTGATGCATTACAAGAGCAGTTGAGAAGAGGTTAAACCCAGGGAGGAAAGTGAGGATGAAGGAGAGGAAGAAGGTTCAAATGTAGAAGAGGAAGAAGTAAATTGATCAAGACCAAATGTGGCTAATAAGGGCCATTTCAAAGATCGGGAAAAAGACCTAGAGCAAAAGTCCCTAGTTATTCTAGAAGTCTGAACCCAGAAGAGTTGATCGATTGGGTCAATGAGCTAGAAGAATATTTTGAGTATGAGGAAATAGAGGACCCAAATTGGGTTAAGTTTGCAAAAATGAAGCTGAAGGGCCATGCTAGTATTTGGTGGAAAGACATCCAGTTGGAAAGAAATCAAAGAGGAAAAGTCAAGATCACCAGATGGGATCACATGGTAGAGAAACTGAAGAAGCAGTTCATACCAGTGGACTATGAGTTAGATCTGTGGAAGAAATTGCAAGGGTTGAAGCAAGGAAGCAGATCCGTGAGTTAGAATATACGTAAGATTTTCACAAGATAATCATTAGAACAAAGCTGCCACTGCAGGCCAATAAGGAGAAGGTAGCCTCGATATCTTAATGGGTTACCACCATTCGAGAGGAGTTAAGCCTAGTTAGAATGACCACCATTGAGGATGTATCGCTATGAAGGTGGAAGAGAAGCTAAACAAAAAGATTTGATGGCAAACAAAAAGCGATCTAGGGAGGTCAAAGCGAAGGGCAATGGGAAGATCCCCGTAGTCAAATGATGATGAAAAGAAAAGTGAAGATGTGGGTACCACCGGCCAAAGAAATAACAATCCCTACTACCCTCCTGATCCAAATAGTGGGTGGATCAAAAACGAGATCTAGGGAGATATGGACAAGTGATCAGAAGAGGTGGTTCCGTGGTGAGAACATTACGCTCTGTGGTGAAGAAGAGTGACGAGTCATGAATGTCCACAACACCAAGGAAGGGCGCATAAAGGCCAAAAAGGTTGTGGAAGGGTTGTGCATGCATTGAGGAGGCCCACGGAGAATTCTTCTTGATGATGTTGAAAGGGGAGAAGCCCTAGTGATTAGGAGAGAGCCTTGGTGGACTCCAGGAAAAGGAACCGTAACAAAGGGAAGAATCTGTTTCACACAAGGTGCAAGTGTGAAGGAAAATGTTGTGATGCTTTCATTGACGCGTGTCAAAGACTGATAACTGGGTGTCAGAAGAGATGGTCACAAAGTTGAAGCTAAAGAGGGAAAGGCACTCACATCCATATTGGATTGCCTAGTTGCAGAAAGACCACAAAGTTTTGTTCAATGAGCAGTGCCTAGTAAAGTTCAAGATCGGGAGCTACCATGATGAGGTACTCTGTGATATCATCCCCATAGATGCATGTCACATGTTGTTGGGGAGGTCGTGGCAGTTCGATAGGTGAGCTATACATGATGGCCATGTAAACACTTATTCCTTGACAAAGGACAGAGTTCGTCACAAGTTGAAATCCATGAAGGAGACCGAAGAAAAGGTATGCAGTAGTGCTAGAATTTGTTATGTAGATGGAAGAATTTTTTTAGAAGGTATGAAGCATGAGCATGTGTGTTATGCATTGATTCCTAAAGTGAGTAAGGAGGATAGTGAGAAGGTTCCAGAAGAAGTTTCTAGGATAGTGGATGAGTTTCAGGATATTGTTTCTGATAATGTACCTGAGGGTTTACCACCAATAAGGAAGATCAGTCATCAGATTGATTTGATTCCTAGAGCCAGTTTTCTAAGTAAGGCAGCTCATAGAATGACTCCAGCAGAAAATGAGGAGTTGAACAGACAAGTTCAAGAGTTGTTGAGAAAGGGTTTGATACGGGAGAGTTTGAGTCCATGTGCAGTACCTATAGTACTAGCACCAAAGAAGGATGGGGAGGGGAGGATGTGTACGTATTCCTCGAAACATAAACAAGATAACAATCAAGTACGTGATTTCCGCCAAGGATGGATGACCTGATGGATTGTTTGAGTGGAGCTCAAGACTTCACAAAGATTGATCTGAAGAGTGGATATCACTAGATCCGGATTCGAGAGGGAGATAAATGGAAGACTGCCTTCAAGACCAAAGAGGTATTGTACGAGTGGTTAGTCATGCCTTTGGCTAACTAATGCACCCCAGCACATTCATGCTGCCTGCTATGAACGAGGTACTAAAAGAATTTTTTAGGGAAGTTTTGTTATTGTGTATTTAGATGATATTTTGATTTTTAGTAAGACTTTGGATGAGCATTTAATGCATATTTTTAGAGCCTTTGAGAAATTGAGAGAAGAGAAATTGTTGATTAATCTGAAGACGTGTAGTTTTGTGAAGGAGTTAGTGTACTTGGGGTTTTTTGTTTCAGTAGATGGTCTCAAGATGGACCCAGAGAAGGTGAAGGTTATTTTGGAATGGCCTACCCCAAGAACTACTAACAGGTGAGATCTTTCCATGGTTTGGCTAGTTTTTATAGAAAGTTCATTAGAAACTTCAGTAGTATTTGTGGACCCCTGACTGAAACAATGAGAGGGGATAGAAAAGAATTCAAGTGCAGCACTGGAGCGGCAAAAAATTTTGAACTGTTGAAGCAGAAGGTGACAGAGCAACCTGTTCTAGCCCTCCCAGATTTCAACAAGGTGTTTCAGGTGGATTGTGATGCCATTGGTTGTGCCATTGGAGCAATGTTGAGCCAAGAAGGTAAGCCCATTGCCTATTTCAGTGAAAAGTTAAATGATGCCAAGAGAAAGTATTTTCTATATGATCAGGAATTTTATGCGATAGTTCAAGCAATAAATAAATGGAGAAATTATTTGTTGCCAAATGAATTTGTTCTATATACTGATCATCAGGCCTTACAGTACATAAATAGTCAAGGAAAATTAAATCAGAGGCATATGAAATGGGTATATTTTTTGCAGAGTTATACCTTTGTTTTGAAACATAGGAGTGGGAAGTCAAATAGGGTTGCAGATGCCTTAAGTAGGAGGCATACATTGATGACAAAGATGCAAATTGAAGTGGTTGGATTCAATGAACTCAAGACACTATATGCAGAAGATCTTGATTTTTTAGAGGCTTGGAAAGCTTGCAAGGAACCTTTTACAGTGGACAAGACAAGGTGGCTGGATTTCATAATATGTTATTTAAGGGAAGTCAATTGTGTATCCCAAGGAGTTCCATGAGGGAGAACCTGATAAAGGAGAAGCATAGTGGAGGAATGGCAGGACATTTTGGTCAGGATAAGACCATTTCCATCATCAGTGAGCATTATTATTGGCCTCAATTGTCACAGGATGTGAAGAAGTTTGTACAAAGTTGTAGGGTATGTCAGATGGCTAAAGGAGTGGATCAGAATATAGGCTTATATCAGCCCTTACCTATACTAGAGAGGTCGTGGGAGGATATAAGTATGGACTTTGTTCTTGGTTTGCCAAGGACACAACGAGGGAATGATTTAGTCTTTGTGGTGGTTGATAGATTTTCAAAGATGGCACACTTCATTCCATGTCAGAAGACCCATGATGCAGTCCACATTGCTGACTTGTTCTTCAAAGAGGTGGTGAGGCTACATGGTCTGCCAAAGAGTATTGTTTCAGATCGTGACACCAAATTTGTAGGGTAATTTTGGAGGACCTTGTGGAAGAAGCTGAAGACAGAATTGAAGTTCAGTTCTGCACACCATCCACAAACAGATGGAAAGACAGAGGTTGTTAACAGCAGTCTGGGTAACCTACTGAGATGTTTGGTAGGAGATAAACCCAAGGGATGGGAATTGATTTTACCCCAGGAAGAATTTTCTTACAACAATTATGTCAACGAAGCGGTAGATCACCATTCCAGATTGTGTATGGAGGTAGCCCTAACCCAAAATTGAGGAAGATGGACCAAGAGAAGAAAATAAGTGCTGAAGACTAAGATTTTGCAGTAACACATCAAGGATATACATGAGAAGGTAAGAGAACATATTAACAAGATGAATATGTAGTATAAGGCTAAGGCAGATCAGAAGAGGAGGTATAAGGAGTTCCATTTGATGAAGTGATGGTCCACTTGAGGAAAGAAAGGTTTCGAGTGGGAACATATAACAAATTGAAGATGAAGAAGTTCGGTCCCTGTAAAATTTTGAAGAGGCATGATTCAGGGAATGCATATGAGGTAGAGTTGCTGGAGCAACATTTGGTTCAACATTTCAGATTTGATAGAGTATCATGAAGGTGGTGCAGGAAGTACCAACGATGGAACAGTGTGGGATTCCAACACCTACTTCAGAAAAGGAGGAGATTGAAGCAATCTTGGATAGTTGTGTGGGAAGGAGTACCAGAAACAAGCAGTATGAAGAATATCTAGTGAAATGGAGAGGAAGGCCTGTGGAAGATTCATCTTGGCTATCTAAGGTAGCAGTTGACCAGTTGGGTTTTCCTCAACCATCTAAGATGTGATGGGGTCACTTCTCAAATTACTCTGGGTGTCTGATGTAGAAGCATCCAGTGGTGTAAGGGTAATCTTGCATCACCCAAAAATAGTTAAATTCAATTTTCTCAGTTTTTAGATGTTTTTACACTTTTGGATACCCTTTTTTTCATAATGAAATTCCTAATTTATAGTTTTTATTTCCTATTCCAGGTGGAAAGATATTGCAGTTTTAGTTTCCCAGATTTGCACCTGAAAATCTTCTGAGTTATATTTGAGGCACTTAGAGCTCCCGGATCGGCCCCGAAACTTGCCAAAATTGGCATAATTGATTTTAAGCGCATTATTGACTTCGTGACCTTTCCAACGGTTCAAATGGTTCACAAATCGGAGTCCTGAATCAAAAGTTATGGCCCCCGGAAGTTGGCGCACTTTCTAGAAGATACAATTGCAAATGCTCTTTTGAAATTTGAACTTCATGTTGTAAATTTTTGGTGCCAAACTGCCTAAACTCAAATTTGAATGTTTTTTTGGCTCCAAACTAATGAGGAGCTCTATTTATGGGCGGGTTTCTAATTTTTGGGTAACTTTTTGGGGACAAGCTCGCATATTGTGAAAGGGTGATTTTGTAGCTTTCTGTAACTTGCATGTGTTGTAGAACTTGGGGATTGAGATCCTCTGCATGTAAGAAGCTCCATTTTCTGAATAATAAAATTATTCTCTTGTTTGTGGGTTATTTTCTAAGTCTCGGGCTGCGCCCTCATCAAAAATCAATGTGACTACACCCCTTTATGTAAACTACAAAAAGCATGTAAGGGTGTTGAAATTCAACGCTCTTGTATGTACAAAAAAAATGCTAACTCTCAAATTGAAATTTTTTCTAGTTTTTACCTTTCATATTGTTTTTAAAGGTGAAAAGGGTAATCGCTCAAACTGACTTTTAGAGGGTTTGGACCACACACAAGGGAAAGTAGGATTTTCCTCTTTTTACGTGCTTAGGTGGCATGGGCTACAAAGCAAACAAGTTTTGTAGGGGTTATCCAATGAATTGAGTGCAACTAAATTTGAGGCTAATAGCTAGCTCTAACAGGGAAGCTTCCTTCGATCATTCTTTGAAATGATTGAAGGGAGAAGAATCCCAAACTCTAAGTGCCTTCATCCATTCAATGGGCCATAGATTCAGGTGACAAAATGACACAAAAAGACCAAACAAAAAGATGCAAAAACTATATAGATATTTACAAACTTATGTGACGCTTCACTAAGTGAAGAGCTTCAAATGTTGTCCACTATGAGGTAGTGAACTTCGTGTTCTATCTTGGTATGCTGGAAGAAAAATATTCTCACCACAAAGTTGGTGAATTGTGAAAGGTCCTCTCCATAATGAATTGAACTTTTTGTGCATTTCCTTTGGTTGTATTATTTTTTCCCACAATAAAACTTGATCTCCAACTTGAAAATAATGAGACTTCCTTTTTTATCAAAATCCTTTTGACTTGGCTCTAATGTTCTGCAATGTGATCCACCATTATCATGCACTTCTCCTCCAATTCAATAAGGAACATGTTCTTCTTATCAAAGGATTTTTCAAAAGTTTCATCTTCAATGGCCTTAGCCAGTTTCAAAGAAGGCAATTCTAGTGTGATAGGAATTTCCATATTCAACCCATACAAAATTTGAAATGGAGACATACCAATCACGTGTTTGGGTGTAATACAATCTACCCACAATTCATCATACAATGTCTTGTTCTAGAACCTTCAATTCTCATCCACTAACTTCCTAATAATGGTAACAAATTTTTTGTTACTTGATTCTACTTGACCATTCGTTGGGGGTAATAGTCTGAAGAATGAGAGAGAGTGATCCCATATTCAAAGTAAAACTATGTTATCTTATTGGATGAGAAGGAATTAGCATTATCTACAACAACCTTATTTGGAACACCAAACCTTGAAATGATGTTCTCCTTAAGAAAATTATATACCACTTCTGAAGTAGTATGCTTAACTAGAATGCTTCCACCCACTTGGTGAAATAGTCAATAGCTGTGAGAACATAGTATGCCCTACACTTGATGATGGGTTAACTGCACCAATGAAATTTATAGCCCATTTTTAGAAGGGTTCCTCAATTACCACTAGATTGAGGGGTAAAGCTACCAATTTGGGTTTCCCCAAAAACTGCCAGTATAACTCACACTTACGTACCCAATTGTACACATATTGAAAGAGTGTGTACCAATAGTATTTTCTCTCAAAATATTGTGAGAAGTGGCTGGTGTTGAAAAGTGTCCTCCACATGCTAAGTTGTGAAATGATTCCAAAAACTTAGCTTGTTGCACTTTATCCACGCAACATAGAAAGGTTCCATTAAGACTCCTCTTATACAAATCTTTATCCCATAAAATGAAGTTTGCAGCCTTGAGCTTGACTGTCCTCTTTTCCTTGGATGATAGATGCTTGAGCCATTATCCATAGGTGAGGAAGTGTGTAATATTTGAATACCATTCATTAGCTAGCACAATCCCTTCCCATGAACCAACTTTTTGGGTTTAATTTTCATGTCGTATTCCTAGATTTTAAAAATCCAATTGCCTCTCTTAGTTCCAAACTCCTATTGATTCAAGATGGACTTAACCATGGAATCTAACACTAATGCAACAACATGAGAATTAAGGATGTAGAACCTAAAATTCTTAACTGCTTTGACCACGACATAAGCATATTTTTCTATTGGTGAGTACTTAAGCTCATGAACTTTCAAAGTACAACTCATTAATGCTATAGAAGATTCAATCCCCTCAATGTTCTGTTGCACCAAGATAGTAGATAGTGTTTGTTCAAAAGCGTAATTATACATAATAAATTCCTTTGTGTAGTATGGAAAGACTAAGATTGGAGCATGAGAAATAGACTCCTTAATTTCAACGATATGACTAGTTTTCTCTGTCAAGTATAGAACAAACTTCAGTAAGAAATTCACCTTCACAAAGGAATGAATTACTATCTTACTTGAAGGTAAACTAAGACTTTGAACTGACTTGACCTGCTTGGGATCAATCTTGATACCTTCCTTAGACACAATGTGTCAAATTATTTTACCTTTTGTAACCCCAAAGATGGATTTCTTGGGTTGAGGCAAATATTGTATTGCCGGTACTTCTCAAGAACTTGTTGCAAGTGATGAAAATGACCTTGAAGTTTCTTTGAGAAGATTGTCAAGTCATCAAGATAAACCAAAATGAACTTACCCATCACATCACAAAAAGCCAAGTCCATTGCTCTTTGAAACATAGAACCAGCATTAATCAAACCAAAAGGTATTATGTGATAAGCAAATATGCATCAAGGAGTATGAATGTGGTTTTATGTTGATCTTCTCTGCTCACCTCCACTTTCTTTTACCCTAAAAAACCATCTAACATAGATAACATTTCAAATCCCAACACTATTTGTAATACTTGGTCTGTTACCACAAAGGTTAATTATCCTTTAGTGATAATTGATTCAAGTTTTGGAAATCCACACAAATGTGGATTTCCCCATTCTTTTTCCATACTAGAACAATGTTTTCTATCCATGTTGAATGATGGATAGGAAAGATGATCCTTACATTAGCATTTTCTAAATCTTAGAATAGTACCTGAAATATTTGGATTATATTTCCTCTACTTTTTTTGTGAGGCATAGAATCTGCCTTAAGCGGAATTTCATGTTGGACCTCCTTCAAATGAAAGGTTTTAATTCCTCATAAGAATAAGCAAGCACATCCATGTACTACCACAAGAGTTTAGCAAAGTTATATTTTTCCTCTAGATTGCAAAATCTAAAAATATTTATCATCTTGGGATTCTCAACTGTTCCCAAATTTAGTTGTTCAACTTCAATTGAAGAATTAGACCCAGATTGTTGTTGCTTCTTGACATAACGATCATGTTTGTCAAAAAAAAAAAATCTAAAGAAACCAAACCTTTGGGAATCTTATTCCCTTTTAACTACAATATTTCCTTCCCAGTATGTTGATCCACCTCAAAGATTGATTCTCGAGAAGAAGAATCACTTCCCTGAAAATACAACTCACTGAATTTTTGAGCCTTCTCAAGAAATGCCACAATCTAATTGTCATCATTAAAGATTCACCAATGATCAGAATTATCAAGAACACTAGGACAAAAAAATAACTCAACAGTATATTTGGTTCCTTTGAAGCCTTTGTGTGGGATCATAAGAGTAGTTGATACTACTAGAGAATCAACCCTATCATTGTAATCCCTTGGAACTACAGAAATATCAAATGCATCAAAAACTTCAATGCCATCCCAAAAAAGGTTGCAATAATGCCTTAATCTTTTATTTTTTGTTTGGTACAAACTCATTACCTAATAAATGACCAACTTGGAATCACCTTGAGCATGAAGATTTTAAATCCCTTTCTTATGTGCAACCTCCATTCCTAGAAACAAGTCCTCGTATTTCACAGTGTTATTAGTATTATTGAATTACAATTTGAAAGGGAAGGGAAATTTTTTCCTTGTGGGGATACAAAAACTATCCCTGCACCAGATCCCATGGAAGAGCAATTGTCATCAATTTCCACTATCCAAACATCACTTGGACTAGCTAAATTGATAGTTTCAAAGTCTACAGTTTCTTCATCTAAAGAGGTGTCTACATCTAAAAAAGGTGAATGATGAGTTACCTACTCCTCACTTGAATCATTGTCTAAAGACTCAGAAACTTCATTAGTTTGTAAAAGTTACCCATTCTAGCATATTCAAAAATAATTTGAGATCTAGGATCATCAAATTTTATTATAGAAAACTTAGCTTCACTTTCTGGAAGCAATTTTTTCATATTACCCTTGATGGTTATGCTAGCCTTAGACCAATCCATATTGATCTTTCCTCCAGCATCTTTAAAAAAAATTCATCCCAACATATCCCATATGAGGTTAGGACATTAGCTACCAAAACTATCATTTTGTATCTTCTTGTTGAGAAATGCAGCAAATGCAAATTGTGCATCTTTAATTTTCTCAACTAGGGGCAATTGCTTTTTTTCCATTGAAAAAAATTGACCAAAGGTATTTTTCAAGTTCAAACCCAAAGCGTTAGCCACTTTGGCTGGTATCACATTTTCAAAGACACCCAAATCAATGACATGGTTACTTAATTTATAATCATTAACCAACAAGGAAATATAAAATGGATTTATCTTTGCAAGAATACATGAGGGGATTGAAATCAAATTACTTTGTACCTTGGTTTGGGAAAAATTGGGGTATTTTAAGAAAATTCTTAGCTAGGATGAGTTTCATTATCTTTGACAAACTTAAAAAGCTTATCAAATTGATCAAGATTGGCCTGAAGATACTCAACTTCTAACGTTTGAAAATTTGTCTTCTTTGTATGTTCTATAATGTCAAAGGCTTGATAAGAATTTACCAAAAAAGATGGGATATTTTTATTCTAGGGCTTGGGAATTGAGGTATTGGTCTTAAAGGTAGAAAAAGATGCAACAGGATTTGAGGTACTTGCTTATTTCCTATTGTATATCTTTGTTAGACTGGAAAAGGATTCCCCCTCTAAGTGATTATAACCACTAAAATTAGGGGATCTTTTTCCTTAGCTACATCACCTTGTTGATGATCAAGCTGATTTTATGAGCCAGTGAAAATAGTATATGCATCGAAAAAAAATTCCTCTTCTTGTTTAGCTCCTTCATAGTTCAAAAAACTAATATTAGAGTCGCCAGTCGGATCTACTTCCTCCTCCTAGAATAAATTGGTACCATCATCTAAAAGATCTTTTGATTGAGGAATATCTTCTTGCTCGGATTCATAGTATCCCACTACTACATTTGTAAGTGGCACTTCAAGCACAAGTCTTCCTTGTAGTGCAGGAAGTTGATTCTAGCTCCTTGCAACATTTTTACGATAATTTAAAGCATTTGTATAAGTTCTCCTTAGAACGTCCTTGTATGAAGGAGTTGACAATCCTTGAGAAATTTGCTTCTTAATAGCTAGCAATTCATTTGCTAACTTTTACACCAAAGGATCTATGGTGCTTGTGGAAGTTTGGGTCTAAGATGTATATCCTTTGTTCCTATTTGATTCCTTTATTATCTTTCCAATGAGGATCAAATCATCCTTTACTTCAATAGCCAGTGCTTGAGTAGATTCAAGAGTAGCTAGGTTAGATCTTCACAAAAGGAAGATTACCTTAGGCAATTGTGTATTAATGAAGAAGCATTTAAGATTGTGAGTTGTTGGCTAAGCATCAGTTGGAATCTTGGTTGTCAACTTATTGAACTTCATCATGAACTCATGCATGGGTTCATGTGGCTACTTCTTCATTTGTGTAAGTTGAGCCAACAAGGCATAAGCATATTCAACAATTTTGAATCTTTTATCAAAATTGGTTTGAAGAGTAGCCCAATTTGTAATAGTTTTGGAAGCAAGATTGTAGAACTAATCGGCTACTACTCCTTGGAGAGTTTCAATAAATAATCTTACCAATACATCTTCATGTTTTGCATTGAGAACTCTGCATACAATATAGAATGCAATGATATTCTCATTCAGGTGTCTCTTCCCATATCCATAGGACTTCGGGATGTTCTTGTTTGAGATCTAAGGAATTGCATGTAAAGGTGGCATCAAATTCTAAGGACTAAAAGTGTTACCCCATGGACCTTGACCAACACCTTGAGCTTCCATTATGCCTTGATTGAATGGGGGGATAATATACCTTTAAACTTGTGATATAGGCAAAGATCTTTGAACACTAGAAGCTTCAATTGGAATAGGCGATCTTAACTTCGAGGAGGGAATCTCCTTGTGCATTGAAGAGGTGATCTCATCCTTGAAGGAATAATGTCAAAGTTATGTTTCCTCATAAATTCAAATGTAGGATGAATATTCCCTTGGTCCCTTTGATAGTGTGTATAGTTTCTTTCTGCCAGAATGAAAACTTGGCAAGAGAGTTAGATCAACAATAAAATAAATAATTACAAAAATAATAAGAAATTGGTATACTTCAACCAAAAGCATGAGGCTATGATTGTGTATTCGTATACCCAACAAATTCACTAAAAATTTGTTGGTTGAATATTTTGTAATCACTTAATTAATTACAAAAATGGTGATATCAACCACAACTATGATGACATTTAAATCTCTCCTCTTAGAAAGCGGAGGCTCCCTTCTTACTGCTCACTAAAGCAACTAGTAACTAACCTAGATTATGTACACTAAATTTATCCATAAGTGCTACATTCATTCTTTTCTCTTTTTTTAGAAAATATTTTTTTTCTTAAACAAATTACAATAATACCTCGTGATAACTATAACATACAATTCACCACAAAATCCTAGTTTGAGCAGTAATAACCAATATCTATTGATTAATGGAAAGAGTAACTAGAGTGATACTAGTGAATGTTGGTAACTAGAAAGCCCACAGAAGATCAAAGTATTTTGTTGTCTTCAATAATGATTCATAAGGATATGGAATGGTGTATCTTGCAGATCAAAGACTTCAATATATGCCACCAAAGGATCCAAAACACACAACAAATAACCCATAGCCCAAAGTCTTCGAATTATTAATAAAACGTACACACAAGAACATAAAATTTAAATGTAATACTGAGCACAAAGTCTACAAAACCATATTTTAATTCCCATTCAAATATATGATATAATACCACTTATTCAACCATTTACAAGAAAAAATTAATAAGGACATAAGAACAATCTCACACACAACAAAATAGATCTAAATCAAAGGTTGGATACAAAAATTTTCCCTCTTTTATTGATTGAAATTTGATATGCACATTAAACACAAATTCTCAATATGTTTTTCAAATGGGAAGCTTGATTCAAAAGATAAAAGGTCCCTATTACAAAAGAGCTCCCTCATATATATAGAGGAGAGCTAAGAGCTAAGATGGGAAATCTAAAATTAACTTTATTAATTCAATAGTAGAGTCTGATTTGATTTAGGACTTCTTTGTTTTTACATGTAATTGCATATTTATTAAAGAAATGTAATATGTCATAAAATAATTACATATTGCATAAGGGAAAAACTACAAAAAAAGCTAAGTATGGAACAAGAACGTTCCTTCATTCTTCACCATCCTTCTCCAAGAAGTCTTCATATTTCTTTAGTGTCACTTGGACATCTAAATTGTCCAACCCCATAGTATGCTTGGAGACTGCAAGCACTCGTATGATTGAGTCATCAATGGTGATACAAGTTTTCTGATGTCTTTCTAGTACTACCTTAAGGTTATCCAAAGTGATTTGAATATCCACCAATTTTTTGATAGAAGCTAACAAAAAATATTGATCTTCAAACTCTTTTTGTATTGATGAGGTGAACTCCTGGATAACCTTATCAAAGGGAAAAACTTCCTAATTGTGATCAAGCACTTGACAAGGTAGCTCTTTTATTTTGATGACAAGATTTGAACCTTTATCTTCACCAACCTCCTATGATTCTTGTAAGTCTCTGATTAAATCACTGATGACATTCAACTTATACCTCATGGTCTCTCGTATGCTGACAAATATTTCTCTATTGGTAATTATCCCAACTTCCTCTAGCACATCAAGAGTGAGTTCTTTCATCTTTGTCCAAGCTTCGAGACTTTTTTATATTTCTTGTTGATTCTGGGAAAGTGTGTCAATAGTTTGACTCAATTTTTTCTTTACATTTCCCATATTGCTAATACCTTCCTCAGAAGATTTCAATAGTTAGGTTCCTTGATCCAAGATCATATCAATCCATTTTGTAACTGATTTTCCCTATACATGTGTCCTTTTATCCTTTCGAATGACAGGGTCTTCAATGCTTGTAGCGACAGGATCGATAGACATAGAAGATTGAGTAATCTTTTGAAGTATGGAGGTAAGTTGTTCAACCCTAGCCTTATATTGATCCTTGATTTTATTTTCTTGATCAAACTTCTCAATTAGGGAATCCAATGTTGATTGTGCATCCTCTTTCACACTTTTATCTTCTACAATTTTACCTGACGGAGGTTGTGCAACCTCAACATATTTGTATCCTACTTTATCCACTAACACCCTTGAAAGATTCTATGGCTTCTCTATAGATTTTGTCTTTACTGGCGCTAATTGACCAAAATCAAATTCGTTAGGAGAGATGACTTGCTTCTTTCTCTTCGAAGTCTGTGAGGCCAACCAAGGGAGAAGAGGGAAAGAACCTTCTCCAATACCTATCATCATGTAGCTTGAGTGGATGTGGTTGCACCAACAATGGTGGTAGTCATAAAGTGGTGGAGTGTCATTTTGAACAACTTTAAGTATTTTCACACTTGGCATATTCTATGCAGTTTCAGCCATAAACTTATCTTAGATTGAGTAGACATATCAATAGAAGGAGAAGATGGACTTGGAAAATTGGGTGAGGAGCCAAAAATATTTTCAAAATTATTTCTAGGACTATAAAAAATGGACCCAAAATTTTGAGATGAATGAATTGATTGAATTGAAATGGTAGGGGAAATAACCATGGCAACAACAATAGTGGCAAAGGGAAAAGGCTATTCAATCAAAATAGTGGGAGGAGTGGGATTCGGAAAAGTGACAAAGATAGGGGAACAAGAAATGGGAGAGTTTTTCAGAGCATCCTCATGTGGAGACTCTTATACTTCCTCATCTAGACTCTCTTTTGGTTGTTCCTCAACTTGAGCTAACAACTCTTCTATGTGAGTTGATAGCCCTTCTACCTCTTTTCTCTTACCCCCTTTCATTATGAATTTAATCCTAGGATTAGGGGTTCTACTTGTACCTAGTACATCATCCTTATTCTTAGTTCCAATTTTTGTCTTTTTCCCTGCATGTCCCTTAGTTTCTTCTCCCTCAAATCTAGTGTTAAAATTCTTCAATATTATGTCCCATTCTTGTAACCAAACATTAGTGTTAGCAAAAAATAGGTTGGAATATTTCTCTGATAGAAGTCAATTCCTTCTTTGACCACTAAATAGGACGAAGAGGGGATTCGATGATATTATTTCTCTCATAAGCAAGATCTAGAATGTCATCCTCATCCTCCATGTCTTTGAGAATGTCTTCCAGATCTATATTTACAATTTTCTCTAAGGTAAGCTAATAATAGTCCAGCTTCCTTATATCCTCCTTTGTCCTACAATCTATCTGTATGTCCTCCACTTTGTGTACATGAGAATAGCTCTTCTTGGGGTTATCTTTCATTCCTCTATAGTCAAAGTCAGGTCTCCTTTCTTATGTCTTCATCATGACCCACTGCATCTCCAATTCCATGGCTTTAGTTTTGGGAGATGTGATAGAGTACCTGCCTATCATGAGAGGAAACTTAAACCTTGGCTTGTGATATTTTGCTTATCTATTGTGCACTACCATGATCTATCTACATAGTTCCATGAGAACTATCTTATCACTCAGATACCTTCGGATCATATGCAGATATCCGACGAAGCAACCAACTCGAATGCATGTGAAGGTGGGAAATTGTAGGAACATACAACCAAATTTTTTAATCATTGCCCATGCTTCATCAGACACTCTCCTTTTCTCAAGTTCTTTGTCAAACATAAAGAGGTATGGAGGAAAGAAGGCATCATTGACCCTTCTAAAATGTTGAATATTTTTATTTAGATTCAATCGGGAATAGTATTAGTAAACTAAAACATGCATCCTATTACCCTTTGATGCCAATCCTGGAAAGTTCCTCATCGATGTAGCAACATAAACAAAGTATGAAGTTATATAAAATCTCAATGACGTGGGCATCTTTATGAGTTGATCATGAATTGCATCACTTATCTATTGCCCTAGAATATTTTTTGTTTCCTCTTCCTTATAACATGAATGTACAAGTACATTCACTCTTCAAAATTAGTAGAGTTAGGCAATCCTTTTACCCTATTGAGAAGGGTAATCAATTCATTTACTTCCTTGAAAAAATATTTGTGAGGAAAGCTCTTAGGCCATCTTGAAATATTTATCCTTGGGTTCTTTAATCACCTCGTATTAATTTCCCTCTTCCAAATATTTGGATCCTTATTATAATGAGCTTGTGTATTCTCAATAGTAAGATTAGAATATGCATCAATGCTCGAATATTGTAAGATCTTATCAAATAATTTTACATCTATTCTAATTATCACATTCCCATTAGGATCCTTGGCACTTTTGGATTCTTTATGATGATGAGTTGCCACAACTAGAAGAAACTTAGGATTGTGTGCCACTACTGGAAATGCAACCACCAATTGAACATTACTTTCCACCACACATATCATGCCTGAATCCAACGAGGTCTTCTTTATTCTCTCCAAAAATTTAGACATATCAACATGTCCTATCTCTCTGTCTTTTATCTCCTCAATGTTCAAAGCAACAAAGGTTATTGCAAAAACCCCTTGATATTTGAACTTAATGGATTTCTTGTTTGGTGATGGTTCAGACATTTTTGGAGCACCTATATGGTGAGTAAAATTCTTGTACCCTTTCAAGGATTCAAGTGTAAATGTCTGAAATAGCATGCAAGAGCAATTGCAGAAAAAAGTTTCATGTTTCCTAGTGTTAGAGAAAAATCAATATTTTGTGCACTGGCAGAAAAAATTGAGCTTCTACATGTGCTTTAGAAATTTAGATGTAAGGGCATAAAAAAGTTGAGATACTGCAAGTGGTTTTATGGTAAAGATTCAAAGGTGGAGAAAAAACCCACCCTACATGGGGTAGTTTACTTGGGATGTAGTAGTGTAGAAAAATTGTACCACTACATGAGGGTAAGGTGAATTGATGTAAGGGCAGGGAAAAACCTTGCCCCTACATGGGGTTAGAGCTTGTCATATGCACAAGTGAGAAAAATTTGCACTCTTATATATGTTTATGCATTTACAAGGATGCTTGTCAAGTTTTGAAACCTGACATGCATCTTTGGTTAATAGTGCAAAGGCTATCAGTTATGTGTTGGTCGAGGTTTAAACCCTGACCAACATGGGAAGTTCATAGCCCATATGCACTCATGATAAAATTCCCTACAATTGCATACATGTTGGAAGGTTGTTGGAAGGTCAATTAGATGTTTTGGTCATGCTTTAAACCGGAACCAACATCTTGAATGCAAGGCAATAATGAATTGAGGATGGTCGAGGTTTAAATCCTAACCAACACGTAAATGCATTGTGTGATGTAAAGTGATGAATAAATCCCATAACACACATGAGGATGGTAATGGTTGTTGGTAGGTCACATATCAGGGTTTTTAACCCATGATGTATGGTGTGAAAATCACAAGGGGGTCAGAGTTTTAAAACCTTTGACACCTTGTGACAGTTTATTGAAACAATGATTTCATGAAGTGTAGGAGACGACACAAGATTCTAACTCAAATAATAATAACTATTAGCTAAAAAGAAACTAGAAAACATGAACCCTAAAAACTAAAACAAATATTGATGTAAGTGTGAAATAAGTAAATAAGTAAAACAACTAAAACACTACTTAATGAAACATTATATCAAGATTTAATAGCATTTAACTAATTTAAAGCACAAAAAACTTGAAAGGGTCTCATTGTTTCCTATCTCCAAAGATTTATTAAATCACAGAGGGCTCTCAGATTTGGTAAGCATTGTGACTGTTAAAATGCCTATCTAGAGAATGGAATGATGCTAAATGTAATGATCTAATGATTGATAATGATTTCTAAATGATATTGATGCTACTATAATCTATGCTAGCATGAAACTTGATGGATGGAAGCTACATTAAAACTAAGATGCAGACATGATTATGATTCTACTGATGCTATGATTTCAAAATGATGTTACTGCTATTGCTATGATTGTTATTCCTGCAGAGTAAGTTTGCACAAAGATTGGATCCATTTCTTGTATTTGAAGGTTGTATATATAGATTTACCGATGACACATTTGCAAAGGGCAACAAAACAAAGGTTTGGATTTGATCTGGAGAATTTAAGTGGTGAGAGATGAAGAACCTTGAGCTAATCATGGGAATGGTTTCTCCCCATGAAAACATATGGCTAGATGATAGGAAGAATTAGAGGAAGGAAATTGGAGAGGATTTCCTGCAAGTTTGTCTCCAAAGATTTCTCGTGAATACCAGTTGAATTAAATTGGATATTTGATGTCTAATTTGGTAGGTGAGTGAATAGAGGAAATTTTCCTAAGTTATGCCTTTATTTAAATAATTTGATTTATTCAAATTAGTAAAAGGGAATAAATAATTTAATAAAATGAACTATAGAATTTGTTTATTAAATAAATATAGAAGGGATATGATAATTAAACAATAAAGTATTTAAACTTGTTTATTTAATTAAGATTGAATGATGTGATAATTAAATAACACAAACTATTGAAGTTGTATATTTAATTAAAATTTGAAGAATAGGAGAATGAACTATAAATAAATATTTCTATTTATTTAATAGTAAAGGAAATTAAGGTAATTAATCAAATAAATCTTATTTAATTAATTTAGATTATCCAAACCATTTTTAGGTGTATACATTCTACCCCTCTTTGAAGTGATGTGTTTACGCATTGCTTCAAAGAAAATTTTGTTGCTAGTGCTAGTATCAATGAAAAAAAATTAGAATGCCCCAGACATTGATTTTAGCTGATGATGGATATATGCCCCCTCGGGAGATAAATTAATGCTTTTTTTATTTTTTTAGGATTTCTGAAATTTTTCAGATTTTTATGATTTTCTGATGATTTGATGATGATTCAATGAAGATTTGGTGTTGAAATAATTTATCTCCCAATAAATACTGTAGAAAATTTCCCTTGGATGAATTTTAATTAATCTCCCCTTAAAAAATTAATTAATCCCACCAAAATCCCACCTCTAATAACCTATAAAAGGTCAAAAAGGTCCTTTTCAAACTCATTTGTGCATTTGAGTTTTGAAAATTTGTGAGTTATTTGTGCAATTTGGAGCAAGATGCCAATTCCTTACCATACTTACCAATTTGAGTGTGTGTGACATCACCAGAGCCTAGCCATCTATGAACCTCCAGTATGTACCCTTGAACTCCCTCATGTTTTATGTATTTCTCTTTTTCAAGCTTTTTCTAGATTTTTAAATTTAGCTTTCTTTTACCACTGCATGCCGATAAGGATCCTATCCTAAAGTGCCACAACATTGAAAGTGCTAAAAATCTTAAAGTGCTACAACATTGAATGACAGCCAATTATGCAAAGTATCTTGTGCTACATCCTTTTCCATGCATTATTATTCCTGATGAGCCAACACCACTAGCTACTTGGGAGGAGGTTGTTTTTGCACACTAACACTAGCGAAGGAGAGAGGAGATTGGTGGTGAGGAGGATGTTGGGGGTGAGGAGGATGTTGCTAGTGAGGAGGATGTTGTTGGTGAGAAGGGGGTGGAGGTAGAGGAGGTGGAGAGTAGCAGTGATGAGAGTGATGGAAATAGTGATAGTAGTGGAGATTATGAGAGCAGCAGTGATGATGAGGACAATGGAGATGATAAAAGAGGTGGGCCAGATCTAGCCCTAGATGTTTCCAGTGGGTCAGGTGTAGGTGGTTCAGGTCCTATTTTAGAGGAGTATTCAATGCCTCACAAGAGGCGAGTAATTATAGACCCTTCAAAGTAGGATGTGCAGTATTAGCATAGCCAAATAGTGTATTTGTGGGTACAAGTTTAGACATTGCAAGGTCAGTTGACTCAGGCCCAGGGTTAGTTGGTTCAAACCCAAACACAGATGTAGGCTCAGGCTCAAGCCTGTGCACAAGCTCTAGCATCAATACAGGCTTAGTTGGCTACAGCTCAGGCACAGATCACATTATTGACAACTAAGAGGGACACTGCTAGATGAGCTACAGAGCAGGCTCAACGTTAGTATGAGAGAGTGCAAAGATTAGCAAATGGTACTACTTTACCACATTACATGGCAGAGGTTATCAGTGTTGGTCGATAGGTTGAGTACTATAGAAGAAACATCATGATGCAATTCCCTTCAAGCAGATAGTCAACTAGCCACAGTCTTGATTAGATAGGACTCATTCTTAGACTATCAATGCAGGTGTGACTCAGCCTCTTCACAGAGACCCAAGAGAGCCTAGTACATCTAGTGGTGGTGGAGGGACTAGCCTAGATATTCCTACACCATCAGGAGCTAGCACTACATAGTCTTCATGATGTGATTCCTCTATTTTATTTTGAGATGATGTACATTTTGATTGCATCCATTTTTTGATGATATATCTCTCTTTATTTCAGACATCATTGTATACTTGACATTGTGATTTTGAGTTCTATATGATATGCAGCAGATTTCATTGATCTATTATGTTTTGTATATGTTTCTAGGATGGATGCATTTACTTTCTATGTTATACATGCCATGTAATGATCCTTTTATTATGATGTTATGGGTGTAGTTTATAATCATGATGATATGCGATGATATATGATGTTCTATTTATGATGTGCATAATGATGATGTATAGATGTATGATGTATGTATGCATGATGTGTAATTTTATATGATAATGTACCTATATACATGGATGTGGATGTAGTGATTCAAATGATTTATGATATGTGATGTAAATGGGATGTGTGTGTTTTATTCTTGTGTAAATACAAATATATGATGTATTAAATGGATGAAAATGATGCATGATATTTGATATTTTGAATGGATGTATGATTTGTGATATGACGAATGGATGTATGATATGAAACTATAGAGATTTATTATATTTTTTGAGATTTTCTAATGACATGCAATATGAGAAATATGATATAATCAATGCAAATTATTTGATTTAGATGCATGAATGATGAAATGATAATTAAATGCTTTGTAATGTATGCAATGAAAATAATGATGCAACTACATGATCATGATGATGTTAATGTCAAGTATACTCAATCTATTATGATAAAAGATGATTTTGTTTGGAATTGATTACCCTTTGTAAAAAATACTCTACAGATGTAAAAACTATTATGAATGAAATCTAATTTAACATGAAAATATATATGTAGATATTGGCATCTTAATAGTACTTTTATCATGCTTGGTATCATCATAGAGCTTTTAAAATGTTGAAAGTGGGTAAAAGCATTGATGGTATGATTTAGACCATGATGACCTAAGTACTACTTTCATGATTTTTAATATTGCAAGTGAACACAATCATCAAGGTATAATTAAACCGAGATTACCTAAGAATTTCTTGTGTAAACATACTTGAGAATTAATCACTTTCTTATGTGAATTGGAATGTCATCAGTGATAATTTGTAAAGCATGTCTCATGACAATTCATAGAATAATAATGACTAATTCACAGATAGGAGACAAAGAAAATATCATTCTTCTTCCTAGCTTCTCTAGTTCAATACATCATTGAGTTACTCCAAAGAAATGATAACAATGATCAAAGTAAAACATATTCAACCTTTACTTAAAGTATTTCAACCATTATTCAGATTAGATCATCCATCTTGATTTTATGATATTTTCATGATTTTTGAGATTTTGACCAAAAACCAAACCTAACGACCTATCCTAGGTGCCTTGGGGGCTAATCAAAGATTATCCTTGCCTACATTATACACATAGAGACCACGTAGTTCGACTAACATAGACTCTATTTTTTACCGTTTTGAGACTAACTTTTTGACTCTTTTTTTTTTGGATTTTCTAATATGGATGTTTTTGGATTTTGACATGATATGGATGTTTTGATGTGTTTATAATGGTGATTGTACTTCATGTTGGATTGTTTTTCAATCATTTTTTTTGCATTTGACATGTTGTTGTTTGTCAATTTGGTTAAGCTCGAGATTTATTGCCCCCAGTGAGTTTAGGATTTTTCACCCAAGCTAGGGTGGGACATGACCACTCGCAATGATATGATAATGGATGTAGAATGATGGTGGAAGTAATCATATGATAATGGATGCAAAATGATGGTGGAAGTAACGACCATGACATGTGTCCAATTGATGGAAAAGTAGGTTTAAATCACAAGTAGCGCCTGTTACTAGGTTTTCACTACTTGTTTTTATTGCACCTTTTTAGTCTTTTTGATTTTTTGATTTTTCTATTTTTTTTATTTTTTTTATTTTCTTGTATCTTTCTATTGCCAAGATGCCTATTTTCCAGGTTTTCATCAAGGTAACCATTTTTAGAACTTGACCCATGCACTAGGTAATTCAAGTGTACAAATTTCTGAGATGGATATTGTTGATAGGTTCATCAAACAGATCCCCTTCAGGTGTAGATAGTTGATAGGCTCCAAATCCATAAACTGATATGATGACAAAGGGACCTAGCCAGTTAGGTTCAAACTTCCCTTTCTTTTCTGTATCTTTCTGATTTCTAGGGTTTTCCTTTAGGACCAAGTCACCAACCTGAAAGACTCTAGGCTTTACCTTGTGATTGTAGCTCCTTGACATCCTCTATTGATATGTCATCAAATGATTCACAACTTGTTGATGATTTTCATCTAATAGTTCCATGTCCTAAACTCTAAAAACCCTATAATCCTCATCTAGAATGATACCCTTTAGTGATACACAAAGTGATGGAATCTCCACCTCAATGGATAGAATAGCCTCTGATCCATATACCAAGGCATATGGTGTAGTCCTGTACACATTATGATGCTAGTTCTATATGCCCATAGTGTGAGATTTAATTGAACATGCCAATCACGTCCAACATCGTTAACCATTTTCTTTAGAATTTTTAGAGTTTTTTGTTTGAGGCATCTGCTTGGCCATTTCCCTGAGGATAGTACAATGTTGAGAAACAATGTTGGATGTGAAACTTCTCACACAATTCCTACACATCCTAGTTCTTAAAAGGTCTACCATTGTCTATGACAATGGACTGAGGAATTCCATATCTACAGATGAGGTAGTTCAGTATGAAAGACGAGATCTGTTTCCCAATGATTATTGTTAGAGTAACCGCTTCTATCCATTTTGTGAAGTACTTTGTTGTTGTGATTATGAACTTGTGTCCATTGGATGAAGATGAATTGATCTTTCCTACTAGATCCAATCCCCACAAACAAAAAGGCCATGTTGATGTCAATGGGTGTAATTCTTGTGCCGGTGCATGGATTAAATTACCATGTATCTGACATTTCTGGCACTTTTTAACAAAATGATAGGACTCCATCTCCATATTCAGCCAGTACTACCCCAAACGGAGGAGTTTCTTTTCTAGGGTTAGCCCACTTGAATGAGTTCCACAAACACCTTCATGAACCTCACGTAAGGTTGTTTAAGATTCATGATGTTCTAGACACTGAAGAAGAGTACCATCTAGACCTTAACGGTAAAGGATATCAATGATTGGGGTATGTCATGTGGATTGGCGAATGAAATTATGCTTCTGGTTTATGGAAAGATCGGGTGGAAGGACATTATCATTGAGGTAGGCATAGATCTCTTCATAGAGTGAGGTTTGGACATTGACTATTTGGCAGATGGTCTGTGATTCAGGATTGTCGTAACCAACGTTGGATACTTGTTCTACCATAAACTCATAATGACCTTTTTTTTGTAATTGCAAGAGAGAATAAATTGTTGCCATAGCATCCACAGCTTTGTTCTCTACCCTTGGTATCTGTTTGAACTTGATCTCCACAAAGAACTTCTTAAGATCATCTATCATTTTCTTATATGGCATGAGTTTTTCATCCTTTGTTTGATACTCATCATTTACCTGATAGATGACAAGTTGTGATTCCCCATACACTTGTATTTTTGTGATGTTCCATTCAATAGCCACTTTGATGCCGATAATCAATGCCTCATACTCAACCACATTATTGGTACATGGAAACATTAGTCTAAAGGACCTTGGGATGGTGTGTCCTTGAGGTGTAACAAATAGAATTCCCACACCAAACCCCCCTTGTGTGTATGATCCATCAAAATAAAGTCTCCATTGTTGTGTAGTAATATTCAGAATCTCCACATCCAAAAATTCAATGTTCATTGGATGATTATCCTGTAACAGAGCTTCAACTAATTGACCAGCTATCACCTATCCTTTGATGGCTTTCTAGTCTACATAGTGGATGTCAAACTCACTTAAGATCATAACCCATTTTTCTAGTCTCCCCGTTAGAGAATTTTTGTCGAGTAGATATTTTAATGGATCTATTTTTGCAATGAGTCTGACTGTATGAGTCAACATGTGGTGCCACAATTGTTGGGTTACAAATACCACTGTCAAACAATATTTTTCTATGAATGTGTAATTTATTTCATAACCGTTGAGAGTCCTACTAACGTAGTAAATAGCTTGTTCCTTTCCCTCAAAATCTTCTTGTGCTAATAGAGCTACTAAAGAAATGTCAGTTGTTATGATATATAGTAACAATGGTCTTTCTACTATAGGTGGCATGAGTATGGGAGGCGACATCAAAATTTTCTTTATCTGGTTAAAATTTGTTTCATAGTCATGATCCCACTTGAATGAGACATTCTTATGAAGTAGATGATTGAATGGATGGCTTTTTTCAGCCAATTGGGAGATAAATCTCCTAATGGATTGTAGTCTGCCTTGTAGAGACCATAATTGACTAATATTTTTAGGCACATCTCCATTATTGCTTTGACCTTAGCAAGATCCACTTTGATTCCTTTTTCTAACACTATGTATCCAAGGAGCTTTGTTGATGTTACCCCAAACACACATTTCTTAGGGTTCAATCTAACATTGAACTTCTCTAGTCTAGTAAATATTTTTCGAGGATCTCCAGATGTCCTTCTGGGTGTATGATTTTTCTAATATGTCATCCACATAATCTTCCATGAAAGTATGCATCATGTCATGAAAAATAGTGGTCATTTCCCGTTGATATGTTGCACCTACATTTTTCAACCCAAAGGGCATGACATTCCAACAAAATGTACCCCAAGGACAAGTGAATGTTGTCTTTTCCTAATCTTAGGTGCTATCTTTATTTGGTTGTACCCTAAGAAGCCATCCATTAATGACAACATGACATGTCCGCTGTTAAATTGACAATGATTTCAATACTTGGTAAAGGAAAATCATCCTTTGGGCATATCTTATTTAGATCTCTGAAATCTATGCATATTCTGATGCTATTTTCTAGTTTAGATACAAGCACAATATTGAGATCCACTCAACATAATCGATAGACCTAATGAATCCTGCATCCAACAACTTCTTTAGCTCAACTTTTACCATCAAGGCGATGTGGGGATGCATTTTTCTCAATTTTTTCTTTACTGGTTTGATTCCAGATGGTAGAGACAGATGATGCATCAGGAGATTTGGATCTAATCTTGGCATATTAGAATAGACCAAGCAAAATTGATATGTCACTCTTCAAAGAATTTGGTGAATGTTGGGCTTCTCTTGTTCTGTCATAGATGTTGCTAGATGTAGAATCTTTGTCTTTTCTATTGTTCCAAGATTTATGGACTATGTAGGCTCCACCAATACGATGATCTATCATGGTAATGCTCTAGAAGGTGTCAATTCTTCCATCTGCTCTAAAATTTTCTAAAAGGTTTTCCTGTTAGATAAGCACTTTATTTTTTCTTTTTCAAAATATAATTGTGTTGCCTCAAAAGCTTTTCACCATTAGATCTATTTTTCCTATTGTTAATTTTTTAAGTGGAAGATTTGACACCCTCTTGATTTGAAGTATTGTTATGAGTGTTATGGGTAGAACTTGTATCGTGTGTAAGGTCAATGGTAGTGAGGGTTCGATAGCCATGTGGTCAAAGTGTTAGTGGGAAGGTCGAGGTCTATGATATTACCCTCCTCGAGTCATCTATCTCACTTGATGTCTATTCATCCTGCTTGAGTCATCAATATTTGTTGATCCCAATACAAGTGGTCTAGTTTGAACTCTGTCCCTCCTCTCATTGTGGGTGTATATGCTTTAATGAAATTAATTTTTTTGTCAGTGTATGATGTTTAGATAAATGATCCCATTCATATTCATTGGAATCTGTTTTAGAACCATCCCTCATTTGAAGAATCCTTTCTACCACTTTCTGAGTTACTTCTTCTTTGATTCCCCTGTATAGCCTAATCATGTTTTGTCTTTAGGCTGAAGTGTTAGAGGTTGAATAGGTTCTATAATGCCATCTTTTCTTTCCAATTGGTCCTTTCCCTTCATAGCCCATTTTTTCTAAGATATCCTTTCCTTTTCCATACGATCTTCCTTATACTGATATTTGTTGATGTTGAAGCTTATTCATCTTTGTAGAGCCAATTTAGAATGGCCTTGTCTTTTGATTCATCTTCTAGAGTTCCTTCTTTTACAAACCTTTCATCTAGAACAGTAATGGGTTGTGATGATCATCGTGTGTTTGTTGTGGGTTGTCCATATGATTTTGGAGATGGTAGAAATTGTGAAAGACACAAAGATTGCTCAATGGAATATTCTCCCAAGCCCCTGTCCTTTAATTGAATATCATCTATGAATTGATGTGATAAAGTATTTAGGCGACCTTCATTGTTTGATAAAGTTGAGTCAGCAATAGTTTTTTCCTTGTTCTAGTCCTTTCTCTCAACCTATTTGGATATAAAATTGAGTTGCTTTTCACCACTTGATGAAGTAGATGTGCTAGCTTCTCTATTGTGGGGTACCAAAGTGTCTTGATTTTCCTTAAGCATGTTACAAGTCTAGAGATTATTGTTGTCAGCTGAAATTGTGACCTCTTGTCCATTGACTAGAAATTTCAAACACTGATGATATGTTGATGGTACCACTTGCATTTCATGGATCCATGGATGTTCCAAGAGTATGTTATATGTTAGCTCCTTGTCTAACACTTTGAAAACAATATTTTTGACAATCGGTCCCACTTGAATTGGTAGTACAATCAGCCCCTTGGAAGACCTTTCCTCTTCATCATATGCTTTTATTGTTATATTTCTCCTAGCATCAATGGTGTTGTCAGAATAGCCTAGTGCACAAATTAGTTTTAAAGAACAAATATTTAATCTAGCTCTGCCATCTATTAAGACATGCTTGACATAGTTTTTATGGATTAGAACCTCTATATGCAATTCCGCATTGTGTGGGTGATTTAGTGAGACATCACCTTGTTTAGAGAATGATAGATGATGAGGTATAGTCAGGTGTCCCATCATAGCTTGAAATTGACAAACATACAAATTATTAGGTAGCTTAGTGGCTACCAAAGCTTGTTCTAGAACCTCTTTATGTGATGGTGAAATTTTAAGTTCCATTATGGATATCTATGTGGGTATCTTTTGTAGTTGATCCACAGTGTTGTATTGATGTGATGGAGGAGTAGTGATTTTAGGTAAAACTCCTTTTAATATCACTTTGGACTTCCCCCTTTTTGTTGCATTGACTGATTGATAATCTTGTGTTTCCCTGACTTTTAGGATATTGATTTGGTTGTTAGATGTGTTTATGTTTGGTATCACATTCAAGGATTCAATATCATTGATGCTTGTGTTATCTGTTTGATTGTCAATAACATTATCTTTCTCAACCTCATAAATGCAAAGAATGGTGGTGTCATATAGATGTAGTTTATACTTTTTCCTTTACTATTTGAAGAAGATTCTCCATTTTCATAGTTGGGTAAAGGACTTGTAAACACACTGTGATTGTTGTTTGTTTGAAGTCCTTCGACAAAAACCTTCTTTACTTCAATCAATTCTTGTATCAGATGTTTTAATTGCATATGTAGTCATTTATTTTATGTCCTTTATTTTTATGAAAGTTGTAAAAGTCAGCATCATTCCACCAAGATGGTTTTACTTTCGGCTCCCAATTTCTTGTTTCTGGTACAGTAATAAGTCTATTTGCAATAAGCTCTCTCATTTTTGATTCCAAAGTTTATCCTAATGTTGTAAATCTTTGTCGATTGGATTGTCTTTGATATGGTGGTGGTCGAGATTCTCCATTATTTGGGTTATTGTTTTGAGTGGTACGTTGATTTTTGTTCTAGTTGTCATTTTGATTTGTTTTCATGGTTGTTGCCATCAAATTGAATATTGGTTTTTTATTGTGTGTGTCAGTCGTAGCATCATTGTTTCTAGTATTTATGTTTTTCTGCCAAAATTTAGGCTTGTCATTGTTTCCATAGTGATTTGAGGAACTGGCATTGTTTGATGTGTCATTGTAATGTTTAATCACTCCTCTTTTGACTAAGGCTTCTTCGATTTTAAGCTTGTTTTCAATCACCTTTTCAAATGTCGGGGGACATTGTAGTTCTAGTCTATAACTCATTTCATCATTTAAGTTGTCAATAAATAATTCAATCTTTTCCTCTTCATGTATAGATTGAGGATATCTAGTGAACAAATTTCACCAATGTTCTAAGAATGATAGGAATGTCTCTCCCTTCTTTTGTTTCATGTTGTACAAATCTTTTATGGTTACATTGAATGTTGAATGTTGAAGGAGAACTATGTGATAAATCTATTGACCAATTCTTCAAAGAATTGAATTCCCAGTTGTAATTTTGAGAACCATTCCATATAGTGTGCTCCTAAAATTCTAGGAAACAACCTCATAAGGTAAGTTTCTTCCTGTGGAAACTCTAAAATTATTGTTCTAAATTCCCTCACATGGTCAATTGGATATGTTTTCCATTGTATTTGTCATATTTGGGAAATTCACAATTTCTTGGAAATGGTATCATGTCTACACATGGATGGAAAGGGTAAGGGAAAATGTCCTATAATGAGTACCTCTTTGTGGTTCTCTTATGTAATTCTTGGATTTGTTGTAATTTCTGCATTTGACATGTTAAAGCAACCACTTGATCAGTGTTTTGTGTGTTATGTTTTTTAGTTTCAGCTGCTTTAGGTGTTTCTTTCAGTTGAGTAACATCAAAGTCTTTTGGTAGTTTGGCACCTAATTCAGTTAACATTAAGAGGTATTTTTCCATGTCTTGTTCCAAGACTTTTTCCATGAATTTGTGAAAATTTGGATCTTGTTGGTTAGTTTGTATATCCTTTTGAGTTATTTCATTGGTATCATGTTGTTGGAATCTATAAAAGGGGTTTTCTTCAACCATAACATTTGGAGTTTTAATTTCCTTCTCTCTAAGTTTTTATCTTCGTAACCTTGTCAAGATTGGCATACAAGTATTTGTTGTTTCCACTAAAATTTGATTTTTTGTGTTTGGATTAGTGTCAATTGGATTTTAACAAAGTCAAATAGAATGATGTATTCTATTGATGAGACTAAGTTAAAAATATAATTATTGTGTTTTGTTTCATGATGATAGGATGTCAAAATCCTGATGAGGAAACTTGACTCAATAATCAAGATTTTGTTTTAATAATTGGACACTTTGTAGTTTGCAAGATCTTGATTTAAGTTGAAAAAAATTTTGACTTGTAAGAACCTACTTTTTTTAGGTTTAAGACACTGTCTAGCTTGTAAAAATATTCATGTCTGATAAAAACCTAAGTTTCTAATGCCAACAAATCTAAAAGATGTTTTCAAAAGTTCTCTGTGTTTTTTCTATTCTATGGAAGTGCTAATACAGAGGGCAGAAGCACTAAAACATACTGCAAAAAAGATAAAATTTATGGTAAAAGCACTGTGAAATAGGGTAGAAGCACTAAAACATACTATAGATGCGTTAAAAGACTAGTAAATTCTAACACTAGTTATTTGGGTTGCAGTTGGTAGATGCACTACAGTGTTTGTCAGAAGCACTAAAACAGATTGTGTAAGAACTAAAACAGACTGTGGAAGTGCTAAAATAGATTATAAATGTGTTATGACAAAGGGCAGAAGTGCTAAAATATCTGGTAAATTCTGACACTGATGGGTTTTGATGACAGACTATAGATGCGCTACTACAAAGAGTAGAAGTGCTAAAACAGACTGTGAATGCGCTATTTTAGGAATTATCAGTGTTTGTCTAGTTTTTCTCAATGAAGGGACTGATCTTTGGACAAAATTTGGGGTACTTTGTTAGGGTATTTTTTATGGTAAAACTCTAATTTTGATAACAAGTCTAATGTTTTCAAATGTTTCCTCTATTGTAAAAATTGATCCGGCTAGTTGGAATATTCTATCACTCTAGTTGTGGAATGGAAGACTGACGAATAGGTTGACTATGATTATGTTTTTGTGAAAGAGCTCTTATTTGGAAATAGGCTTGTGAATTCAAAGGCTCTAAGGCATAATCATCAGTATATCCCCTAGCAAAAGCATGAAACCTATGGATGAAAGTTCTATGCTGAAGCAAGACTTTCCTACTTTGATATAAAAAAAATCTTATTTCCAACAATTTCTTGTGACTAAGCTGTTTCTTTTGTTTCTTGACTCTTTTCGCAAGGGATTTCTTAACAAATTTTGTGGACTTCCAATCCCTAATCATAAGTTTTCATAGACTGACTTGTCAAACTTTTTGTGTTCTTTTTGGATGATCTTTATCTTATTTAATGATTTAAAGACAAAACAAGCAATTGTAGAACAAGTGTTTTTTAAGTCCTAGAATCTAAACTGTAAGTGTATGTTCAAGGATCAAAAAGATCCTTCTTGATTTTTACAAGTTTTTGACAAGAAATACACTTCAAATAGACTCACTCTTAAGGACAAAAAGGTCATCATTATACTCAAACAACCCACATCTTAAAATTGCATCAACTCACATAGTTGTGTCACCCCCTAGAGGACACTCATGTTTTTTTCTTTTCTAGGTGCGTACTCAAAGTTAGATTTCTCAATCCCTTGAGCAAATGGTCCTTGGAAATTATATGGTGAGTTTCTTGGGGGTAGATTCTTCCCTTCCCCGACACTGCTGAGTATTACAATGTTCAAAAACTGACAAGTTGGATTCTACACTATGGTTCATAGATAGGGTTTCCGTTCGGAGTGGCAAATGATAAACTCCCTTAGGAGACCTCCCAATCTTTAGAACAAAGATTTTGGGGATGGTTATCTTGTACACTTCTGGTAAATGAGGGTTTTCCCACATTTACTTTTATTTTATAGTGGGTTGGAAAACTTGGCTTTGGTTGTTCCCACTCAAGTCGTTCCTATAGGGTGAGTACTTTTTCCCACTATGGCAGGCCTTCTAAAGGATTTAATAAAGTAGGAAATGCATGAAAATAAAGGATGAGTTTGGAATTTTGATCACCCAGTTAAGGGGAGAGCATATGCCTATCACCACACAATCATAGTAATCAATTGTTCAATTCTTAAAGCCCAAATGATAATTTTCTATCTATGTGAAGATATTGCTTCACAATGAAGATATTGCTTCACAAAAGAAATGGTGTTTATTTTAACTGAGAAAGAAAATATGTGATGACTACCCTATGATTGATATGTTTTAAATCAAGTGACTATCCTAGGATTGGTTCATTTTAGTCCAACTGAAAAAATGAAGTTACCAGTCGCACATCGATCAGACAACAATTTATAGAAGCGCTACAACAGAGGTCAAAATGCCACTTAATCAATCAAAAGTATTGCATAAATGATTGGAAACGTTGCAGAATTTGGCATAAGCGTTAAAACTTTTGGTCAAAGTGACAAAACAATATTGAACCTAACACAGTCAACTGTCTTGAAAGCTTTTTGGTGGAAGCACTAAAATAGAGTGTAGAAGAGCTATTGTTTCTATCGAAAGCGTTGAAATAGTCAGAAGCACTAAAATTTTTGGTGGAAACACTACAAAATCCCTTAATCGCGCTAAAAGAAAACATGCCTGTATCTTGTATGAACACTTTTTAGAAAAATTGTTAAAACATGGGGTTAGAGGCCCCATAGTGGGCACCAAATTATAAGTGTGAAATAAGTAAATAAGTAAAACAACTAAAACACTTCTTAATGAAACATTATATCAAGATTTAACAGCATTTAACTAATTTAAAGCATAGAAAACTTGAAAGCGTCTCATTGTTTCCTATCTCCAAAGATTTATTAAATCACAAAGGGCTCTCAGATTTGGTAAGCACTGTGACTGTTAAAATGTCTATCTAGAGAATGGAATGATGCTAAATGCAATGATCTAATGATTGATAATGATTTCTAAATGATATTGATGCTACTGTAATCTATGCTGGCATGAAACCTGATGGATGGAAGCTACAGTAAAACTAAGATGTAGCCATGATTATGATTTTACTGATGCTATGATTGCTAAATGATGTTATTGATATTGCTATGATTGCTCGATTGCTTGATTTCTATTCTTGTAGAATAAGTTTGCACAAATATTGGATCCATTTCATGTATCTACAGGCTGTATATATACATTTCCTGGTAGCACATTTGCAAAGGGTAGTAAAACAAAGGCTCGGATTTGATATGGAGAATTTGAGTGGTGAGAGATGAAGAACCTTGAGTTGATCATGGGAATGGTTTCTCCCCATGAAAACATGCGGCCAGATGATAGGAAGAATCAGAGGAAGGAAATTGGAGAGGATTGCCTACAAGTTTGTCTCCAAAGCTTTCCCATGAATACCTGTTGAATTAAATTGGATATTTGATGTCTAGTTTGGTAGGTGAGTGATTAGAGGAAATTTTCCTTTATTCCTTTATTTGAATAATTTGATTTATTCAAATTAGTAAAAGGGAATAAATAATTTAATAAAACAAACTATAGAATTTGTTTATTAAATAAATATAGAAGGGATATGATAATTAAACAATAAAGTATTTAAACTTGTTTATTTAATTAAGATTGAATGATGTGATAATTAAATAACACAAACTATTGAAGTTGTATAATTAATTAAAATTTGAAGAATAGGAGAATGAACTATAAATAATATTTATATTTATTTAATAGTAGAGGAAATTAAGGTAATTAATCAAATAAATCGTATTTAATTAATTTAGATTATCTAGACCATTTTTAGGTGGATACAATTATTAATGCTAAGCAAAGGTAAATGTAAGACAATGTAAACCAGATAAAACCCTAAACATGTTTATTCAAACAAGGTGATGAAATAAAAATAGGAAACATGAAAAAGATTACATACCTAATAAATACAAACCATGAAAAAACCCTAGGCATATACTTGGCTAAATCCTCTCCAAAATTGATCTCAAAGCTTGGAGATGGGAAAACATGCATAAGGAAGACCTAGGTGACCAAGAATGAAAGGAGATTAATAAAAAATGAAGAATAAAAATGGTTCAAAACAACTTTAAAATGTATATAAAATCGGCATTAAAGTGCCATAAATGAAAAACATGTGGAAATAGGAGTGTGGTTGCATTGAAAATCAATGTGAATGCATCCCTTTACGAAAAATACAAAAATCATGTAAGGGTGCTGAAATTCAACACTCTTGCATGTACAAGAAAAATGCTAACTCTCAAAACTGAAGTTTTTCCTGTTTTGACCTTTCACAATTTTTCAAAAGATGAAAATGGTAATCACTCGAAATGATTTTTCAAGGGTTTGTACCACACATGAGGGAAAGCAGGATTTTCCTCATGTTGCATGCTTAGAGGGTGTGGGCTATGAAATGAATAAGTTTCATAGGGGCTATCCCACAAATTGTGTGCAAATGAATTTGAGGATAATAGGGTTGCCACAAACCCAGAGAGGATTTTATTAAGTGTTTGTAGTGGTTGATCATTTTTCTAAAATGGCCCACTTCATACCCTGTAAGAATACCAATGATGCAAGTCAAGTAGCACATTTTTTCTATAAGGAAATAGTGTGGTTTCATGGTATTCCAAAAACCATAACCAGTGATAGGGACACGAAGTTCTTAAGCCACTTTTGGAGAACCTTGTGGAAGAAGTTAGATAGAAAATTGTAATAGAGTTCAACATACCACCCTCAAATTGATGGTCAAAATGAGGTAATGAATATGAGCTTGGGAAATCTATTGAAGTGCTTGATTGGTGACAACTCGAGATAATGGGATTTGGTTCTATATCAAGTTAATTTTCCTATAACTCTAGCATAAATAGATCTACTAGTAAGTCTACATTTTAAATTATGTATGGATCAAATTCTAAAGGAATTGTGGATTTAATGGATCTTCTTAAACAAAACCACAAATCAGTCAAGATGCTACAAATTTTGTAAGAAAACATTCAAGAGATACATCAATAGGTTAGGCACAAGTTGAAAACCATGAACAAACATTATAAAAAAACTATGGATATGCATAGGAGAAAACAAATCTTCCAAGGAGGGGAAATGGTCATGGAACATTTTCACAAAGAGAGGTATCCTCAAGGTGCCTATAACAAGTTGAAACCCAAGAAAATTAGTTTGTGCAGAATTCAGAAGGTGATAAATGATAATTCTTATGTGCTTGATATTCTTAAGGATTTATACATCAATCCTATTTTTAATGTTGTCGACCTTCACTCATACTCCCTAGGCACAAATGATGATCAAGTAAATGAAGAACAGTGTGGCCATGAAAGCAATGACTGGAACCAACACATACCAAAGAAGAAAAGAGAGCAGATTGAACAAGTGTTGGATACTAAATTGGTTGCTACACAGTCCTAGGCATACAAACTATATTTTGCTAAGTGGAAAGGCCTCCCAGATTCATATACCACTTGGATCATGGAGATTTATTTGCTTAAGTACAACAAGACAAATCCATTATATGACTTTGAACTAGGAGGTTTAGAAATTATAAAAGATGGGGAGGATGATGCAACTATTTCTTGTTTGGTTGTTGATCTATAGTTAATTTAGGATTTTATTTGTTGTTCGCTTAGTGGTATTAATAGGAGTTAAATTAGGAGTTGAGTACTCTATTTTGGATTGTTGTTTCTTTGTAGTCTTCATAGGAGTTTAATTAGGAGTTGAGTACTCTTTTTTGGATTGTTGTTTTTTAAAGTCTTTGTAGGAGTTAAATTAGGGGTTTTTGGCAGATAAAGGGGATAGCTAGTAAGTTTGGAATTATTTTTTTGGAGAATGTAATGATCAGGTTCTGAATAATGAAAACAGAGTATATTTGAAGGAGTAAGAATCTCCATATTTTACTTTTGTCTCTAAATTCTACTGTGCTTACTTCCTTTGTATTACAAAGGGAAATTTTGTTAATTTGTAGGATTTGAGCAATCATTTGCATCATTTATCTTGAGGAAACTCTAAAATTTATCATAAAAATGCTAATTATACTTTTGGTCATGGTTGTGTGGGCATGTTTCCTTAGTTCCTATAGATCATATGATAAAATAAATTTAGGAGTATTTACAAAAACTCTTCCTTTTGAGCTAGATCCTAAAAATGTTGCAACATTTGTTCTTCTTTCAAACATCTATGCAAAGGTGGGCAAGTAGGGTGAGGTTCATATAGTAAGGAGATTGGTGCAAGATAGAGGATTCAAAAAGGTTTTTGGATGTAGTTGGATTGAAGATAATAAAATGATTCACATTTTTTTGTAGGATACAGATCACATCCATGGACAACGTATTTTCAAAATTCAAAAAATGTACTTAATGGTATGGAGGAGGAAAAATAATTATTCTTCTGCCATTATAGTATTAAAGCTATTTTGTATGCTACCATAATGGTGTTATTGCATTGAAATATTTCTCAGGAAGCCTACACATCTCTGAAATGAAATCTACAAGAGGAGGTGGAGAATGAGAAAGCGTGGGGTGAGAGGAATACTTAAAGTAAATGGATATCTCATATGAGGATATTAGATCACATTTTGATGGAAAAAACTCCTTTATATGGTATGGCCATGAATCCCTAGAGGCTAACACCATTTGTAGCAAAGAAATTGCATTTGTGAGTAGATTTGGATTGGCTAAAGGACTTGCATGTAGGAAAAGAGTCTTCGTCAGTGATCAAATTTGAGCAAGTAAAAGTATTATGGGAACACATTTGAGGGTTTTGAGAGTAGCATGCCTCCCATAAAAATAAAAGGGATCACATGCATTCCATGTACAAGTCACAGGCATCTATACCTTTGTTTTGAGGTATTTTAAATCAATTTTTTATGTACACTTTCGTCAAATAGTTCACATCAATCCTATGTTGAATCCTAAGGAATGAAGAAATCTACTAGGGTGGACACTCTAGGAGGAAACCTAGATACTATTCGCTCAGCTGGTGAAACAAACAAGCTGATTAATAAAGTTATTACACATTAGATAAAAAAAATTCAAGCTCTATCATTGTTGCACAACCTAAACTCAAAATTATCTTCCAAAGTTTTTGAACTACTTAAAATAACCAAAATGATGGGAAGCCTCTCTCAAAAGCAATTGACCAACTAAAAAAATCAATTAAGAGTCAAGAAAATACTATTGTAGTACAACAACTAGTCATAATAGATTTTCAAAATATGGATAAAGCTTGAAACCTTTAAGGAAAATGTTATACAAACCTTGTGAACCAAAAGGTGCTTACCTCTAAGCTCAAATGTATGGATACAACTTGGACACAAATGCTGGATGTTATACAAGAAAATTTTGAAGAGAGAGAAAGGAAACTCAAATCCTTGAACTGAGAATTAGAGGATTGAAGAAACAAAATTCATTTGAGTTGGATTAACAATTTATTCATAAAAGTTTGGAACAAAAGGAAATTATCTTCAATAGTTTGGTTCATTAAGGAGTATTCTTTTATTATCTGATTAATGAGCTCTTAAGATAGTCTCAAGGTTTTTTATTTAAAAATGTACGTTTTTTCAAAATTTCAAAGAATATTTAAATATGGATAAGGATCTCACACAAATTCAATATGAAGAGTTGAAGATAATAGATTAAAGATAGTTGAAGCTGGGAAGCAAGGAAAGTGGTTAGTCATTCAATATGTTAGAGCATGGATTATGGATAACCCTGACCTCAGATTGGTCAATCAAGGGATTCACTAAGGAAGCTTATCCTATATCACCTACAATAATGGAATTTTAAATAATATCCCTAATTTTTATTTCTACCCTTAAAAACTTGATTTTTTTATACCTTGTACACATTTTGTATTAAAATATCCTTTCTTTTAACCATATATCTTAGATACCTAATTTTTAAGGACATTTTTTTATATCCCTATTTATTTATACCCTTCATAAGTTCAACTAAACATTTCATTTTCACTACTATCACATACATCCCCAAATAAAAAATATTGAATGAATTTTGATAGGAGATAATGAAAATAAAATACATTAAAAATATTTTTATGCTATAATAATTTAAAATTGGTCCCTAATGGAAAATGTAAGTGAAAATAGTTCACTCATGGTAACTATTTGACATGAATATGTGGTCATTCTTAACCTCATTTATATTTTTGGATCCATAAAATATATCAATACTTGCAAATGGGGTAAACAACATGAAACTAGAAAATAGTTCACTTATCTCATATTGACTAGTCAAAATTGAAAAATCCTTCTTTTGTGTTATTATGTAGCAATAATTTCTTCTTCTAATAGAAGATATCTCAACATGGTAAAAAAGAGATTGTTTTTAATAATTGTCAAATGAGACACTAATTTTATATATGAGACCTTCTTGGTGGATGCCACTAAGGAAGTTCATTTCCCATTTAATTTATACACTATCTTATAAGGTGTACATAGTTCAAATCTCTATTTTAAAAATAACCTTTTTTATCCTAAATGGTGTACAAACACATTTATCATTTCACTTATATATATGAATAAATACATTTGTATGCAACCCTTACTAAATAGCATAACCAATTCCTTTCTCTAGCCTCATGATAGATAAAATTAAAGAAATATTAATATAAATTTCTAATTTATTACCCAACTTCCTATCCCTTAGATCCAATCTCCAACTCCTTCCATTCCCATACCCTCAATACCCAAGTCTAAAAACATTAATGTAATTACCCTCTTCACCCCTAATACCTATTGATATATTTATCTTTTTTTTTTCTAGTATTAAATAACCCCATTATGATCTCATGCATCATATAATATTGCTTATCTAGTGATGCCCTCAAGGTTGGTTCAAACCATGGCCTCCTAGATTTTCATCATCTTCCTTGTGACACTAGGCCTTAAGACCACAACATTCTCTTTTAGTTGTAGTTTGGAATTGTAGTGGTTAAATATTCTTTGTAATAGGTTCCATAAAATATATAATCCATAATTTAAACATGATCTTATTCATAGAAACTCACGATACTAATGAGATACCACTTCCTACTTTCGTAGGGTACTCTTGGATATTGGTGCCTAAGACTACACACCACATTGGCTCTAAGGTATTTGATGGAATTGTAAGTCTTCTCCATATGCAATTTTAAACATTTGTGACCCCTATGGGGATCTATGACTAAAAATAAGAAGATTTTCCTTTCTTGATGACATCCTTTTGATTGGTGGTTTCATTGCTCACACCAAGTGCATGTATTCCTTTAGATATGCCATCTACTTATATGATATGATGACTCAATAAATGGACATACAAATTGAATGCCTTCAACATAATTCATCATATAAGAGAGATTCCCCATATGGGAAGCACCTGAATAGTTTTTGGAACACATATGGATTGGCAATATTCAATGGTACTAGCCAATTTTTGTGCTATGTTGGCTTCAAATGCTTCCCTTATGTTTGTGGATCTTCAACTATGAACTATATCATTATAATAGGCATTTTTGCTATAAATTATGTTCCTTAAAGTTTTATCCCCCCTCCTCTTGTTGACCATTTTACTTTATCTTTTTATGCTATTAATTTGATCCCCCTATTGTTCATAACTTTGTTAGACCCCAACAAATTACCAATGTGCATCTTAACAACTAATTTGGTGAGGAATACACTAATATACTCAAAACATGACTCCTTTCCACCTATGCTATTCATAACCCAATTAAGTGTTCTAGCTTCTTCAACCATGCTATTTTTCCTCAACCTTGTAGGCCTTTCTCCATTAAAGATATATTTTCCCCATAAACCTTGTGTTAGCCATTGCCCTTTTGGTATTTTCTTTTACTCTAATTGTAGGAATATATAAGCTAACCAAGTATATTATGATAAAAATATGTGTACAATTATAAACATATGCAAAAAATCCATCATCACCCGAGGTGATATCATCCCAAAAATATTTCACTTTGACTTTCCTTCCACAAATAACATAGCAAAATATGAGCCATTCATATATTTTCAAAAAAAGGAACTATAAATTAGGGATAATTTAGTGTTCCACTTGTCATATTTTTCGTTGTTTAAATGTAACAATTTAGTTTAATAATTAAATCACATGGGAGTTATACATCATAAAATGAAATAGCTTGAGACTACTTATTTTAAATCGATTCAATTTTAAGTAACATATTATTGAAGAGTGTTAGAATTTAATTGTTATTGTTTTAAAGGTTTTTTCATGATAGCATTATGCAATGGTGATGTGCACAATAGATACGAAAGTGATATATTAGCTTGTGTGTCCTTGAGTTGATCAATAGTATCATAGTCCTTTGAAGTTCATTCATGGATTAGGGGACAAAGCTAGTTGTTTAAAGGAACATTTCAACCTCTTGTTGATATTAATATTTACAATGAGGACATGTGGTGAATTTATGAAAGAAGTGTAAAGAAAATAAGGAGTCAAATCTTTACAAAGATTCACCATTTATATTAGAAAATTATTAGGCTAATCTAGATAACATAAAACATCATGAGTATCAAGGGTAGAAGGATCATGTGTCAAAAAACATAATTATATGTCAAAATTAAAAAATTATGCATGCATATCAACCAAGGAGTAATTTAAGAATAGTTATGATGGTGAATTATCCAAGGGTAGGTGGGTAGGATCAAAGGTATGTGTCACTATGTATAGTCAAAGCATGATAAAATTATGCAAAGAAAAGTTTATCCAAATCCAAAAAAATATAAAATGAGAGGGTAAAATATATTCTAGGAAGACCTAACATAAAATCGTAAGGTGAAACTCAAGGTTGAATATAAGAAAATGTTAGGTTTAAAAAAGAAATATTATTAAATACATTAGTTTTAAACATAAATAATCTAGGAAAATTAAATAAGTGCAATTTGATTAATAAGAAATAAATAACATAGATTAAATGAGTTGGGTTAGTAAATGAATAGTAATAAATGGAATCTATTTAAATGAGAGGACATGTACTTGGTTCTATACTAATGATAGAATAATGTTGCTAATGTCCTGCAAAATCTATTTTTTATAGTACATAAAGTGATTGTCCTGAGTTAATTAAATGTGTTAGATTCTATGTGGTCTTAGGATTTTGTGTTGCATCCCCTGGGTTCAATCTTGATCCATGTATATTTGATTTTATGCATGAAACTAAACTATGCCATGAGTGGACACAAAAATAAATGGAGGGAAATCTAAAAATTACATTTTCCACTATGTAGAGCTCCAAGTTGATATTCCAACAACTACCAAAATTAAGATAATTGATTAGAAATACAAAAAATTATGTGAATTTGAGTGCCATGTGCTTTTTAAAAAAAATAATGGAGCATGGAACCCTTAGCCACCTATGGATTAGACCACAATAAACCATGTGATCATGGTTGGGAATTGAGGTCTTAAGCACCTAGGTGCTAGAATTAAGTCCCTATAGGTTGGCAAGAACTAGAGGCTTGAAGCCCATGTGACTTGTATCTCAAGTGAGCATAACTCCTCATATCCACTCTTTGTAAGGGACACTATCCCATATAAAGGCACACACAATAGAAGATTATAAGTATTTACACCTTTCACATAGTTAATATTACCTTGTACACAATAAATATACGTGCAATAATTCCTACACCATTAAAACAAAATTGGAAGGTAGTCAAGCACTTGCACCTCTGCATGATAATAAAACCACGCCTTAAGAATTAAGCATCCATTCTCATGGCCAAATATCTGGTGACAAAATAATGACCTTAGGGTAATTGTTGATAGGTCAAAAGTCTCAACAAGTATCTTAAAAGTAGGTGGGTGTTACCCAATGTCGCATTCAACTAGAGAATTGGCATGGCCAAGAATGTGATGACAAGCTAGCTAGAGTGTCAACAAGCTTACTATATTGAGAAAAGTATGGTTTACAAATAAAAACACATGGGTTTAGGGGCCTAACAATGCTGATTTTAATTTAAAACTTGTGTATCTATGGATATATAAGTGGTTCAATTGTTATAAGGGTATATTTGAATGAAATAGCTCGATATTCCATAGATACAAGTAGTTTTAATGTCATGCCTAATTTTTTTGCTAGAAAAACCCAACAATTCTTTTTTCCTTAAATAAAGTATTAAGCTAGTTAACACTCAAATGGCTTGAGATGTAACACTAAGATGACCATGAGTTGTACACTTTGGATAAAGTCGCTTAAGTGTAACAGTTATCTATGCAATTCATTAATTATAAATCACTCAATAAAATTGTCATTAATAGATCCATAATTAATCTTTAATAATAATATTATTATTTATAATACCAACAATTATTATTTATTAATAATAGCATTATTGTTTCACCAATCCTTTATATATTAATATAATAATAATTATTATTATTATTTTATTTCCTACATTTCTTTATACATAAGTCTTGATATATTAATTGTATTCCTCAAATAATAATCAATAATAAATTAATATTATATTGATATTGCCAACACTAGTAATGGGAACATATCATGAGGATAATAATATTGTGGCATTGATTTTACCGTTATTATTGTTGTTGTCATTACAATCTTTATTAAAACCTCACCCTTAGATGATATTCTAATAGTCATAAGGAGATTACAAATATTGCATGACAATATTTTATTTTACTATTTTATTATTGTCACTTCACCATTTCTAATAATAGTAAAATTTACCATATTTGAATTATATTAATTTAGCACTTTTATAAATGATAATATTACCATAATTCTCTCCTAGTAAAATCATGTTTCTCTAAATACTCCATTCTTAAATGTGGATAATAATAATATTAAGGTACAAGCTTAATAACCACACTCACATTAACATATTTTAATCACATCTAAACCTTAATAATAGTTACTAAGTTTTTTTTTTTTTTATAATTTTTTTTTTTTGTTTTATGATTGTTCATATTTGGGTATTAATAATATTCATAATTATTTTACCAACTAATAAATCTCCACTATTATAATTATATTGTCGATTTCATATGATGGATTATAATTTTTATACAGGTTATAATATTTTATTATATTTATTTAATTTAATATATTTACTTTTCCAATGTTTAAGAATACAATACCGATTTTTAATTGGTTGCTAATATTATTTATTTTTTAGGGCATTCACAATAGTAATTTCAAAAAAAAATATTTAAATTCACCTCTAATTTACCTCTTAAATAATTAATGAATTTCAATAATTTTTTTTGTTAGCCAAATTATATTATGATTAATATTAATAATATTATAATATCTTCTAAGATGGCATAATTAATTAGCAATAACTCAATTTAAAATTTATCATTACACACTCAACATTTATATTGTTCTCATAAATAAAATCTCCAGCCACCTCTTATTATTATCAGATAGTATTTTACCTTATTCTATTCTTAATCAATGATTAAGCTCTGGTATATTGTTTATTTTTAATGTGGCCAAACCCAAATGCTAATTTATTTATTTTTCTCACCTCTCAAGTTACGTATAAATTTGTATTATTAATCTCTGCTTTGGGACGGATAGTAATGCAATGGTTAATTTTCTTGAAATTCTGTTTCTTTAATTTCCTCATATAATATTCTGCTATTCCTATTGAACGAATATATTTCACCGGGAATTTTTCTTTTACTTTTTTTTCTATATTTTAAAATAAAATAAATCTTTTCAATCAGTCACAATGCATCATCTACTGGCAAAATACAATCAACAGAGATGCAGTATACATAACACGTACATGAATTTATATTTGTAGAGAAAAATGTCAATGTGAGAACAAACATCTATAAAGCACAGAACTGATAGATTAGACACAAACACAAATGATATACTGGTATAGCTAAAATACAGATACAATAGCGAGTTCAACAATTCAGACTCCATTAACCATAATCACATGAATTTTATTTTATTTTTTGAATTGACTTTCTAGCTCCAAATATAAACAGAATATGTAGAAATTAGAATCATACAAAATAAAATGTGCAGATTCAATTGAAAATAGTGGAGACGGGTAACTAAATGCAACACAAGCATGATGGGAATATTTTGAAAGCTGACCACAAAATCAATTTTGTTGTTCTTTGTGGAAATTGAGTAATCATCAATTATGTTTGCCACTATAAACTGTAAACTCAAACAAGTCAATCTGTCTCTGCTGGAAACAACAAACGCCATGTGGCTACTTAGCCAAACTTGAGATTTACTATTTAATCCTCCCATGAAATACATCAATGAATACAGACATATTTAGGAAAAGGTAATACCAGAGAAGTAGGAATTTGGAGGAGCGTATACCATCAGCGGCGAGGAAAGAGAAGGAAATGGTGAAGGACAGCCCAAAAAAAAAAAATGATGAAGAACGATGAACAGCTGAGATTTGTTTAGGGACTTATCTTTCATTGATATCGACGAAAGATAGCCTCAATCACTGTCAGGCTCCAAGTTATCCACAAACATACGGATTACAGATGAGCTCCTAGTTGTAAGATCTATCAAAGGTACGAAATACGGGGAGAAAGAATAGAGTCCCATCTTTGCTTAAGTATTCCCCACTGTCATGACATTGAATAGAGAGGCAGCTGCTGCAACAAGTCGACTATGCTATTAATTATCTGACAGGGGGACGCTTTCAAGGGCAAAGGCTATCCAGCCCCCAAAATGGCATGGTAAGGGGTTTGGCATCCATCGGCATCCATCCATGATATAAACGTACGGTAGAACTGGAAACTGTCAGCCAAGTTTTGATTTTAATGCCCGTTCGTAGCCTGCCGCCAGGGGAAACCAAGTGGGCCCAGGGCTTCCACCATCAGCAAGTATTAGGTAATGGGGAAATTTAATCGTCAACTACTATCACAATTTTGCATAAATTTCCGGCTGTTTTTTTTCACGACTTGCTGTATAATGTAAAGTTGTACATGTTTTTTTTTCGCTGTAATGTAAACTCCATCTGCGCACTTGATTATAAGTAAAGATATTATTTATTTTTAATAAAATCATGAAATTTGTATATTTGAAATAGTTGTTTCTGTTGTTTTAAATGAGTAATGATTAATTATTATTTTTAAATAATTATGAAAATATAAAGAATATAATATATTTTATGTCTATATTTAATATTTTTTTGATAAATATTTATTTTAAATATTTTTATTTATTAATAAATTATTAATTTTATAATAATTTTTTTTGGAAAAGCTAGTAATTTTTTTTATAAGATAAGTCATATGATTTGTAAAATGATGTCAAATTTTCAATTTTTAAATATTTAAAATGATTAGAAGTTATTATGTTCATATTTCAATGTGTATGTTTATTAAAAATTAATATATAAAAACTATTAAATAAATGATAGTTGGTGAATAAAGTTGGAAACCTAAAAATTTATGTTGATTATATATCTCTCCAAGTCATTTTTTTTCCTAATTATTTCCCCCTAAATAATTATGAAATTAATCAGAATAAGAACAAAGATGAATAAATAGCAATATTTTGAAAATAAACTATAAAACTAGAAGATTAGAAAAAATAAAAATAGGTGAATTTTGCAATCAATTTTCAAATTTCCCAATTAGATTAAAGATTTCAATTTTAGTTAATAAAATAAATTTAAAATTTTTTAGATGTTCAAAAACATAAAGAACACCATTAAAATTCTAGTTTTACTTATTGATTTTTCAATTACCATATATTGTTTAAGTAATTGTTATTTATATTTTATTTTCTATTTATTTTTTTATTTTTTGACAATTTCAAAATCATAAAAAACAACTCTTTATTAACTATTTTTAAATATAATCTAATTTATTATTAACAATTAAAAATTAATTTTCACCAATAAAACAATAAATCTTATTTTTTAATAAATGTAATGTAAAATTACTCTAAACATGAAAAAAATATATATTTTTCATTTTTAGTTTGTCTCTATTTTTTCTTCATATATATATATACAATGTTATATGTATATATTTCATCCAATTATATTCTTCCTAGATATGTTTCTTAATTAAAATTGAATTAGGGAAAAAAAAAACTTGTAGAGATATATAATCAACATATTTTTAGGTTTCCAATTTTATTCATCAACTATCATTTATTTAATGTAATTTTTATATATTAATGTTTAATAAACATACACATTGAAATATAAATATAATAACTTCTAATCATTTTAAATATTTAAAAATTGAAAATTTTACATCATTTTACAAATTATATGACTTATCTTATAAAAAAAATTACTAGCTTTTCCAAAAATTTATATCATAAAATTAATAATTTATTAATAAATAAAAATATTTAAAATAAACATTTATTAAAAAAATATTAAATATAGACATAAAATATATTATATTATTTATATTTTCATAATTACTTAAAAATAATAATTAATTATTACTCATTTAAAACAACAAAAACAACTATTTTAAATATACAATTTTCATGATTTTATTAAAAATAAATAATATCTTTAGTTATAATCAAGTGTGCAGATGGAGTTTACATTACGGTGAACAAAAAAACACGTACAAGTTTACATTATACTGCAAGCTGTGAGAAAAAACAGCCGGAAATTTAGGCGAAATTGTGATAGTCAATTACGATAAATTCTAATCTATTTTTGTACTACATAAAATTATAATAATTAATAATTATAAATTTTATATAATTAATAATTATAAATTTTCATTAGTTTTATTTTTAAATATAATACATAATAATAAGTATAATTTAATTATTTATAGTTTATTTTTTATTATTGAAATACAATCCACATTTCATATAATAAACTTATAAATCAAATTTTATATTAAAAATATATATATATATAAATCAAATTTTATCTTAAACAAATTATAAATCAAATATTATATTAAATAAAATATAAAATAACTCTTTCAAATAAATAAAAAACAATTATTTTATCTATAAAGTGGAAATCTCGTGCAATTGGTTAGCTTTACGAGATTCTCCTGAAACCATTCATATACAATTATGTTAATTTCTATTTTCAGATTTAAAAAAATCAGATTACTTTACCAAATTCCAAATTTAAATATTAATTTGCATCTAATTTAATTTGGATCCAACTTTCAATTTTCATTTTTCCACTTAATATATCAAAACAATAATTTTTTTTTAAAAATAATTAAATTAGACAAATCTCTCTTCTATAAACATCGCTTTTACTTTCACTTTAAATGTTAAAAAACTCAACAAATAAAAAATGAAAAAGAACAAAGTGAAAATATCCTTTCTTATTCTTTAATTCACCTGTTCGCCGTTACATTCAACGTGTCAGTTATCTTGACAGAGCAAGTGAGATATTTCCGGGAAAAAATCATTTCCAATATTCGGTTGCTAGGGACAATAAATGCACAGTTAGTAGCAACCAAAGGAAAATATTTATCAACGAGGATGGGCATTATACGAGACAAGATGGAAAGAAGTCACATGTTTGACCATCATGAATCGTGATCGACATGATGGAAAGAAGTCACATGTTTGACCATCGTGAAACATGATCCATTTTTGCAATGCACACTTTCTGCACAACACTTTCTCATTTTCCGTGATCAATGGCTGAAAGAACTTCAATGGTCGGCAGACCATAACCACCGTTTGATTACAATTTTTAGCTTTGTTATGTTAAAATAGGATACGTCTTCGGCATAAATTAATTAAAAATAAATAATGTATTGTATTTTTATTTTTAATTAATTAATAAATACGGTCTGGTCATTTTGTACGTTGCATAGACAATTCCAATTCCCTTTTCCTTGTCTATTGAAATTAAAATATTGACACCCCATGGATAGCGTGATTTCATTCATAGTAAATTCGATTTGATAGGCACGGTATTATGTACGACGTTCACTAAATTTGGCAAGTCGTAGCCTGCAATGAAGTGCATCTTGACTTTACTCTTTTTGTTTTTTAAAACAACATTTTATATGAGAATTGTTTAAATTGTGTAATATTTTTAATAAAATGTTTTCCATATATTATATCATTCAAAATTGTATATAAATATGATAGAGGGCATTCTAATGACATATATGTGAATTAGGCTTGATTATATATACATAGATATAGACTATCTATCTAATTATACTTGATTATACACATACATAGACATAGACTATGTTTCTAACATTAATTAAAACACCTTAGAAATTGTGTGTCTTGGATTTAGGTCCTCTTTAAGTGGCAAGACCCAATTTTTAATATGTTTTTTGTGGCATTTTAATGATTCAAATTCAAGTTACAAATGTCGACTTGTGGAATCTAGTTTTCAAGAAATTAGATAAACACTTATAAATACAATGTCTTTGTATCAATTCAAATCTAATAGGCATAATTCAAATTTCATAACAACATATATTATTGTCAAGATCATTAAAGAGTATATTTATCAGTCATCTACAACAACAATCAAGATCATATCATCATGTCAAAATTCATGTGTGTTCATGTCATGTTTTGTAGTTAACATTGTGATGTATGTTTCAAGCATCCAAGCATCAAATCAAGAAATCAATCAAGCCAATTCATGCAAGATCAAGACCTTAGTGTGATATGTTAGACTCCAAACCTCTAAGGGAAACCTTTAAGGGTTTGGTGAGTTGTGACATAGAATTGTTCATTCGTCAATTCCTTCCATTTATTATGGTTTCATCATCAAAGTTTAAAATTACCAAACCAGGGTTTGACCAAGGCAAATCCCTATTCACCCAAAAATAAACATTTTTTTTCTCTTTGTATGTGCAAACTTACAAGGGAAGAAGGACTAAAAATTAATCAACTGAGCAATTTTACAAAGTTTTCAAAATTGTCAATATTGTTGTAAAGCCATGAAAACTTGAATTCAAAAACTATTTTTGACAGTCAAACTTAGAGACATCAAAAACCTAGATCTAAGATCAGAGGACTGCAAAATTAGATTTTGGGCCCCTGTACAGAGGCCCATTCGCCCTAGGGTGAAATTGTCCTTTGACAGTGTTCAAAAGCCACTTTTGGTGCCAAGTACATACCATTATGCCCTTCTCAGATATGCTTGCAAGTTACTGTTTATGTTTCTACTATCATAATTCTCCACATTTCAAGTATTAGGTCTCACAATTGAGTTTATTAAGGCATTTAAATTTATCTCCCAAAACAACCAACCAATCATTTCTATCATAAGGAAACAATAGACCTTCCTAATAAGGCTGACTCACTTCAAAGTTGAAAGTCGATCCTATCGTTGGGAGATCTCTTTTTCTAATAAAATTAGGAAAAATGAAGTGTCCTAGATCACATCCATCACTCCATCACACACCACCACATTTACATTTTTCCTTATTTCAAAAGAATAAATAGATAATAATTACATTTAATAATAAAATGGTTAATCATAAAATTTGTTATTATATCTATTAAGCATCTTAATAATGATAATGTTAATTTCAATATATATTAATGCTTTGTATTAGGGCTTAAATTTGATGATCTGTCTTTCCCATAGAGCAAATGATTTCTATTATTTCTATGATTTAGTTTTCATTATTGAATTCCAAATGATGATTAATTTTTTTGTTGCAAGTCAAATTTAATACAATACATATATTAAAAAACTTTATAAATTATGTGGGACTCTCTATTGTGCTATAGTCAATAGATACAAAATGTTAATTATATGCGAAAATAATTTGTGAATTTCTAATGAAGTCAAATCTATCAAGGAGTTATTTTTTGATAATTTTAGTGAAGCATAGAGAATATTTTCTACACTCTCCTAATTGTCTACAAAAAGATATACATAAATATACATAAAAATAAATTACATACTATCAATGAAAAAAATTAAGTGATGATTCCAAAAGATTTTGAAAAATAGACATTTATACATGGAAAAAATTAAAGTGATTTGAGTCTAATTTAAAAAACTAGACATATATACTTAAATATAAATTACATAATATCAATGACAAAATAAATAAATTATTTGAAAATGATCTAAAAAAGCTAAAAAAGACATACATACATATACATAAAAGTAAATTACATAACGATAAACATTTAAGTAATTCAAATATTGATCTCAACAAAATTTAAGTGATTTAAATACGATCTCAAAAAAAAGAGATGATTAATTACTACTAAGTACTTTCCTACAAAGTCTTTATTTATTTTTCTTTTATTTAAGTTTTCTACGACTTTTTGTTTTGTTTAATACAAAGTTTAAATTATCAACTAGAAACTAGTGATAAACAAAATTAACTAAAATATATATAATATTTTATAATTCACACACACATGTGTATTATATTTAAGAAAAAAATAATTAAAAAAAGTTTTTATTAAATAATAGAATAAATTTCTATTAAACAATTTCAAAATAAAAAGGAAAGGCATACAACATATATATTAACATACAATCAAATATTTATATTCACCATATTTTAATACATTTTAAAATATAAATCTTTAAATACAGACATACGGCCGTCGAGTTTAAGCGTTCTGCTACATTTGTACTTTCATATTAACCAGATATATCAAGCAAACAAAAGCAACTGAATATATCATGTTTTGCAAGAACACTCCCCACTATTAAAATCCGTTCAATAGTAAATAATTGCATGGTCCAATGGAGTACGATCGGCATGGGACAGAAATTGAGTCGTCCTCAGAGTTACAGTTGTAATAGAGAGAGAAAAGAGTGAAATACTGAATACTGACCTGCGAAGGTTGTAGAGCGATAGCTAAACATGGTCGAGGCGCGGGTACGAAGAGTGGGAGTTGTTATAGCTAACTTCATGTTCAGAAGTCGTCGGCCTACTGAACATAGCAGGCCCAGTGATTAAATCGAGGGAAGCTTCATCACTTAAACGGACAAGGTTGAGAAGCCCACAGCGTTCTGCTCCAGACCATACCTTTTCAACAATATCATCGAAAAAACAATATATACCGCACAGGCGATGGAATCTGGCCCGCGCCAAGGCCAACTCTGCCAATTTATAGATAATTATGAGAAGGCCACACAAATTAATGACAATGAGGCTTCCTAAAACCACCCAAGAGAAGGTCTTCACTTTACGTGCCAGCACCGTGTACATTGCAGCCATAAACCCCAAAGCGGTGAAGCCAAAGCTGCAGGAAATCAGTAAACTGTTGCCGGTCATGAACAACATCTTATCCCCTGGGGAATGCACTGGAATCATCTGCCATTTTATACAAACGAAGAGAGCTAGAAAGAAGGCTACGCAGTTGAAAAACAGGAAGAGCTTAAACAAGGTAGATGATATGAGAACAGAGCTCCCTATCTCGTCCATTTGCGTGTTCTCCGTTTGGAAACCGCCTGGCATTGAGAAGGCAGCGGCAAATGTCATTGTGGCCAAAAGCGCTGCTACCACTCGTTCTGCATCGCTTTTGTCTTCGTAGGATTTCGTACCCACTCTCCTCGCTTCCATGAGCTTTTTATGGCTCACCTGTGGAGCACAGTACATGAACGGCTTCTGCCTTCGTCCATAATTTGTCAGCTTGTTTATAGTCCCGAAATATTCGTGGTACTCGGTGACTTCTCTTGGAATATCCAACGGTGTTTTGTCCTCGCTGTTCCGGGCAAGCTTTTTCACCCCAGGCACTTTCAGCAACAAATTCACCATCTACGGCTCACAAACAAAGGAAAAGATAAGAGGAATAATTAGTTACTTGAAATTGTTCAAATGCGACACATGCAGACCCTTTCAAAAGAATGTATCAGTAAACTGTAAACATTCAAGAGCACCAACCCCAAAACAAATAAAAAATCTTACATCGTCATATTTGTTCCTTGCTGCAAAGTGCAAGGGCGTGTCTCCTTGTCGAACGGTTGACTGGACATTCTGGTTATCCGTATTACCATTACCTTTGTCATCAGAGGCATATGTAGAAAGACTTTTGTTGGGCTTATTATTTGAATCATCATAACCTTCATTCATTGCCTTGTTTTTGTTCTTTGCTGGACCATGCGAAGACTCGTCTCCATCACCAGAATGACTTGCGCGACCTTTCTACTTGGGATGGTAAGGCTGATTGATAAGATTTGACAAATCTACATTTTTCTCAATTAAAAATTGAACTAGTTTGACTTGGTTAAGCTCCACAACCAAATGCAAGGCATTTGATGTGAGAGTTACTAACAACTTCACAGCTTCTTCGAATCCCATCCCTACTGCTATTTTTAGCGGAGTTTCTCCGTTTTCATCTTCACAATCATACGCATTCGTATGCAAGTCTCCCAACTGTTGAATCAGATTCTTGCTATATTCTGTTACACTTTCATGCAGACGTTTGTCGTCCTCATTCTCCGTTTTTCCGATTAAGTCCAGTAGCTTTGCTGCCAACTGATCTTTTTTCATATCTGTATGTTATGAATCAACTAGATAAGCAAGAAAAACTAAGAGAATTGCTTTCCGTTAAAAAAATAGAAAAAAAGAGTGCGAGAAGAGAATGACCTGGATCTATTGCATTTTTCCAGTCAGACAGTTTCATCCAAGTCTACCAAGTGTTTCTCCAGATCCTCGCGATGTTTCCTTAAACCTGAATCGAATTCTACCAACCATTTAACCAGATCTATGCGATGTCTCCTTACAGCTAAATGCACAGCCGTGTCGCCATTTTTGTTTGTCATCTTTACTATGTTGATTAACTCTGGTAGCTTTCGTAACAAATCTGCATGAATCACGTATTAAGAAAGAGAAATAAGTAAACAACAGCTTTTAAATTTAGAAAAAGAGTGTAAGAAGAGAATGACCTGAGTCTTGTAGCTTGGCCGTTAATTCTCGTAGCAAATCTGCATTTATGAATCGACCAGTTAAGCAAGAAAAATAAGTGGAGAATAGGTTAAAGAAAAATGTGAGAAGAAAATGAACCTGGGTCTCCTGCAACTACTGCCGCGTGCAAACATGTTCTTCCCTCCCACGTATTTGACAAGCTCGACGGATCAATAAGTTAGAGCAGGACTTTGGCAGTGGTTATTTCGCCACTTTGACAAGCCACATAGAAGCTCGTTTCACTAGACTTGTTCTCCTGTTAAGAAAAGCCAAGACTTTCGTCGCGGTGCAGCTTAAGCTTGTTTCTCACTCTCGCGGTAGAATACAGACCTGGGGCTCTAAGCTTTATCCTAGTCTGTCGTTTCAGAGGTGCTTTCATTACCAACAATAAAAGCGACAGTATTTACTCTTCACTCGGAATGCCATCTTACACGGTACTGAAATGGGAGACAAGAAAATAATTCCATGCCTTTTACTGCGGCACTGGCTATCCAGCCCCAGGGATGCACCGGGGTTCGCATGGCCATGCATCATGCAGCATCCATAATAGGCGGCGGCTACTGACTGATGGGACTGCAAAAACTGTCATCTCACTCTCATAAAAATTCTGACCATTTTTACTGTACAAAATATGCTGGAGATTTTTACTTTATAATTTCTTTTAGGGTGTGTATACTGATAAATTATTATTCCCCATCCGCCCCACCACTAAATTCGCAAAGCTATGGAAAGTGATATTAACACCACCCCTTACTATAGTGGATTATTATTTTCATTGGCAACTTAAAATAATTTGGTTTTAAATGAATTTTAATCATTGTAATTTTTTTTATGTGTAATTTAAATAACTTTAAAATAAAATATTTAATGGAGATATTAAAATTTTAAAATATATTAATAATTATAAATAAAATTATTAAAAAATATATATAATATTTTTTATATTTTCTAAGGTAAAAACAAAATAAAATAATGAATTGTAAATTTTCATTGAAATTGTGTGTATTTTTATGAATTTTGTTTCTTTTTGGTTGCATGCATAATATTGTGATGATGGATCATGGAGTTTGATATAAAATGTTGATTCATAAAAATGCACATAATTTCAATCCAAAAAAATTACAATTCATTATAATGGACTGGGAAACTTGATGTTGTTAAAAAACAAAACAATTATAAAATATTAATAGCTTTTAAAAAGTAAAAATTAAAAATTACTAATTAAAAAAAATACATTTCAAATAAAAATAAAAATAAAGTAAAAAAAATAGATTATTATATAATAAATAAAATTCTTCTAAAATATTCAAAATAGTTGTTTCATTGAATTTTTATTTTTTTTTAAATTGTAAAAGTTAAAATTAAAAAATTATTCTAATGCATTTTGGTAATGAAAAATAATAATTAGTAATAGAAGTTTTAAAATTAAATAATTTAAAATTAAGAATTTATATTTAAATTTTTATGAATAAATGTTTATATATATCTTGCAATATTATATTTCTATTAATACATTTAATCATATAAGATTTATTTTATTGCAATTTCATATCTATGTTTTATTAACACAATTTCATACAAAAAACAACATTTTTTTTAATTTTATGAATATAAAATAGCAAGTAAAACTAAAAAAGAACAAGATTATATATATGTATTCCAACCCTAATACTTATATTTCAGCTTTATCTTAGACTCATAAAATGACATTACATGATATAATGCCAACACTATCACTTTGCAAAATACATAATTTTTCTTAAATTGTTCATCCTTGTGTTAGTGAGAGGTTTTAATCACAATGTATAAGTAATTTACTACTAAATCTATAGGTTCTAGAAAATTTGAAAATGTAGAATATGTTTGACTTATTGTTTGAGGAGTAAAACATGTAAAATAATTTGGGCAACACTGAGTAAAAGTAGAAATATGGATATATAAAGATTAAGATTGTAATAGGCATGTTTTTCAGTATTTTTAGATGTTTATGGCAAGAACTTATAGGTGGTCAATGAGTGGTGCTATTGGTTGGTTTGTTTCCAACAAACTATTTCCATTCGCTTTTAAATTTTTTTCTATTTGTGCAAGTGAAGGCGAAGATAATAATAAATAAAATGATATTGGATGTTATGGATGGAATACAAGAAATTCACGGTCACTAATTTATGGGTTGTTGCGCTATATAGACTTTTAGAGGTGTGACTATTTTCATTCTTTTTGTGAATATGTGCAACTCTATTTTATAAATGATAATATAAACACTTATTCATATTATTTCTAAACATAAATTTTTAATTTTAAATGATTTAACTTTGAAATTTCTATTATTAATTATTATTTTTCATTACCAAAATGCATTAGAATAAGTTTTAATTTTAAATTTTACTATTTCAAAAGAATTAGATTAAATGAAATTAATAATAATAGTTTTGTGGATACAATATTTTTATATAAAGACTTTTTAAAAATAAATTTTATACTTCCAAATAAATAAATATATTTGTATATATACATATATACATATATATAAAACTTAAATTCTATCATGATGTTCCACACTCCATAGTAAAAAGTGTATTGAAATTTGTGGATTAAAATTGTGTATGATTTTTTTAATTTTATTTATTTATTTTATTTTTAATATATTTTAAGCAAGAAATTTCACTATTCTTAAATTCTATTTTTTAATTAAAATTTATAATAGTATAGATATTTGAAATACATTTATTTAAGGAAACTAAAAAAAATATCTATTTGGAATCATTTTAGAACAATTTTATTTATTATATAATAATCTAATTTTTTTACTTTATTTTTATTTGAAAAGTAATTTTTTTTTGTAATTAGTAACTTTTAATTTTTTACTTTTCAAAAGCTATCGATATTTTATAATTGTTTTGTTTTATTTTTAAGTTAAAAAATATAAAAATTATAAAAAATATTATATATACATTTTAATAATTTTATTTATAATTATTAATATATTCTAAAATTTTAATATCTCCATCAAATATTTTATTTTAATGTTATTTGAACTACACATCTAAATATAATTATACTATTAATTTTTTTTATAATCTATAATTAAAATTCATTTAAAACCAAATTATTTTAAGTTGGGAATGAAAATAATAATCCACTATATAGTAAGGGTGGGCTGATGGATAGGTAATAATAATTTATCACTATATACACCCTGAAAAAATTTATAATGTAAAAATCTCCAGCGTATTTTGTACTGTAAAAATTGTCAGCAATTTTTTGAGGGTGAGATGACAGTTTTTGCAGTCCCATCAATCAGTAGCCACCGCTTATTGTGGATGTTGCATGATGCATGGCCATGCCAGCCCCGGTGCATTCCTGGGGCTGGATAGCCAGTGCCCCACTAGATTTGGATTCAAGGGTTGTAAACTTACCTTGCACTGGCTATCCAGCCTACAAAAGGGGATGGAGGAAGCCATGTGCATATGCCGCATGTTGCAGCAATGGGCCCGTTCAATACGGTAGTGTCAGACTCCATATTTACGTATACCGTCCTTCGTTTAGCTGTTTGTCAGTGTTCTTTATAAATGTAGTGTATTTAATTCATTTTAGTGTATTTATGGCTGCACCTGTACAAGCCCCTGCAAGCGGTTTGTACCTGTACCTGTCGTTGTTCGGCGTTGTCTCCAACTCTTCCGTCCCGCTGCGGTTGTCACCCATCAGCCCTGCTCGTATTTGTCAGACTGATTGTTCGTTCATTGCTGCTTACAAATATTCGTATTTGTCAGACCCATGTTTGTCCGGTGGGAAAATCAATTTATGGCAGGTGAATTTTATTGAGTTGAATTTTAGTTTAATTCATCCCCTTCCGCCTGCTAGGGGAGAGGGTCCAATAGTCGTGCGGGGTCCAATAGTCATGCACTCAATCGTAAATATAATACCCAATAGTCGTTTATATAATGTCCAATAGTTGTGATTTGACTATCCATAATTAGACAAAATGTATGCTTTTGATCTAAAAAGCAACCAATCATGTGATACCACATCAGCGCTCAACTACTCATGATGTAATGCACGAGAATTGATCACTTTTTTGGGGGCCTTTTTGGACACCTTGACAAAAATGCATGCTGATGTGGCATCATATTTGATGATGTGGCCCTGAAACCTTAGTTATAAGCAGAGAACTTGCCAAGTAAGCTGCTATAAAAAATTGGGAGTGATTTGAAATTTCGACGTAGGATAATTAGAAGCGCATGACTACTGGGCCCTCTCCCCTATTTGGAATAATATTTTTATAACTATTTTTATTTTTAGTTAATATAAATTAAATATATGTAGTTTATTTTTATTTTTTTTAAATGATTTTAATATATTTTTATTACTAAATATTTATTGATTTTTTATTTATATGAATTTTTATTATTTTTTAAATATTTTTT